>JABWIB010006964.1:14112-26854 GCA_016617825.1 Platyplectrum ornatum
CGTAGAGGTGGGGTCTAGCGGAGAGTGGCTTGCAGCAAATGCCATCGGACGTCCTAGAACATCCTCACGTGAGCGCGGTGAAGTACCCGGCTGTTTGTTACTTGTTTTAATGCACAAATTCATTTAATTGCGGTACGCAGATTTTATGAAAAGTCTTAAGCGTTTTTACATATACAAAAGATTTACACTATTGGGCACCCCCTGATATTTATCATATATATATATATATATATATATATATATATATATATATATTATATATTATCTATTGTATTAGAAATACTGTTTTACTAAACTCCACATCAATTATTACGAAAATTCTGATGTCACTACCAGCGGAAATAAATGCACACTGACACAAAGAAAACTATACTCCTTTCGGCCTAAAAAATTTCATTTAATATCAACACTACGATTAACTACCTATCAATGATGGTGGCAAAGAAAGTAAATGTATGTCCAGATAAGCATAACAGTGGTAAACAATGAACATATAGCAGCACAACATGGAAATCTTGAAACATGAGAAATAAACGACATAACCATGGGCGCATCCCCTTCCGCCTTGGCGCACAAAGAGCTCCTTCTGGAGCCAGTCCCTACCTGGGTTGCCTTTTAGCTATGTATAGCTGGACCCCAGAAAGAATATTAAATAAGCAGCCTTGGCTCATCCTCCTCCCACTCCAAACTATTTCTGAAAAGAACATACATTGCTTTCCGCCCCACCACCCACGCAAAATACAGACCAAAGGGCCACATTCAAATCTTTAGGCACTCATGATTTCAAGTATGGGCAAAGCCATGTTGAATTGTTGGGGAGGTAAATTTAATTAGTTGCAATCAGTGTTACAGGTGAGAGATGATGTTTCCTAGCACAAGTCTAATAACAGTGTAACAGTAACACTGGTCAGTATCTGTGCGCACAATGAACAATAAAATATTCTCCCTGCATGCAGACACATTTATCTTACCTCCCCTGCAATACACATGGTTTTNCACATACTTGACTAAATCATGAGTGCCTAAATATCTGAATCTAGTCCAAAAGGACGGGAAATCTTGAGAAGAAAATAGGCCAGAGCTTCCGCCTAGGGTCCTTAAATAGTGTCACCCCAATGAAGACCGCCCCCGACTAAACACANGAGCCAGTCGCAAGATACCANGCTGAGGAAAAATCNGTGGGTTTATCTTCCTCGGNTTAAATACTTAACCATGCATTTACTTTTTTTGCTAGGACAATTTTCTACAAAAACAAGATTATACTTGTCAAATGGCACTAATATTTAGTTACCACATACAAATAACCCTTAAACATGTNTAAAATAGACCAGACTTAAAATCAATAATATTAAATAATAAACAGCAGAACCTGGCAAACTAAGGTCTATAAACAACATAACCCAACAAACTATATTGATTGCTTCTGTCAACTCACATGTTTTGGAATTCTAGCCCTGTTTGTCTCCTGAAGCAGCTGTTTTGTTAAGATTGGGTGAGAATAACGTAAGGAGCTGGTCGCTGTATTTTGGTATTATAGGAGCTCAGAAATGAATTTATTGGATCTAATTATATATTTCCCTGCAGATGTCATTTAACTCACTTTAGCAATGCACAAATGCTGTGAAAATATATAGCCTATACAATTTGTAGACAGGAAAACATATTTAAGAGCAAGTAACTCCGGTGTTTGTGATTAATATAAATATGATGGTATTGGTGAAAATGGATGTGTAACACTGATATTGTTCATACTTGCAAAGACAATTCACNAGACAAAGACAATTCATCCTATGTTTGCCTTCATGTTTCATATAAAATTCCATTTTATTCCAATTTATTCCAAATTCCAATTTATTAAATAATGTATTAAAACTCACAGGTAAATAATTTATTACATTTGTACATTTTTATTGGATATATTATTAATGGATTAATTTTTACCAAAGTAATCATGTTTCTGTTTATTTATTTTTATTTTTGTTACGCACATGTACATAGAGACTGGCAAATCAATATGTTTCTATCTTTTTTTTTCATTGTTTTTCATTAATAAAAGAAACTAGCCTATGGTCTGTATTACAATGATCTGAAANATAATGAAGAATTGATTAGGCATGCTAGTAAACAGACATATATGATAATAAAATTTAAAAATGAGTGGATATCTGAGCCCCAAAGCTAAATTTGCTGGAAGCCTAGCTGAAGTCCATCGAGTCTCCTGGGCCCCCACTCCTCACTCAATGAAACAGAAAAATAATATAATCTACACCTGTGATCTAGTCTTGGAATTTTACATTGAGAAGATTACAGTTTTTATTTATGTAAAATCTTTAGATGACAATATATTCAACTTAAATTGCTGTAGTAGATACCACTACCTTTGTATTCAGGTATTTACCAACAATCGTGCAGATATTTCCCACTACCCTAAATAATCAATAATGGGAGGGAGGAGGTATGAGTTTCATATCAGAAAAACCCCTACCACCATGCTGTCTGGTTGGTTTCTTGAGGAGAGAAAGCATGATTCTCAGGAGTTTCGAAGCTCGGTCAGGGATACCCACACCAGCAGGGACCGAAAAATAGTAAAGCAATTTAGGGAGTGAGATCATTTATTATTTCCACAATCCACAATATAATCAAGGGCTTCCAATAGAGTATATTGAGCTCTCTCTGCAGTGCAGTAAGCTATGAAAGAACCACAGGGGTTGGGTGGGATTTATATAGGGCCTCCAACTGTTAATTTAAAATGAAATACACAGTAGTCAGTTTATCAGCAAGGAGCTAGAAAACAGTTCAGTCATGGAGGAGGGATTTATTGATTTGCCACGTAGCCATAGACGGTCAAATGACTTGGCAAGAAAGATCATCCAGCCAGACAAGACCATGTCCCCGGGAATAAATGGGTATACTGAAGTTTTAGGGTAAGATCTTGACTTAGGAGGAACATATCAGTTCTCAAATAAGTGATCTAGAACATGCCATACAGATAATATAGTTAAAGAAAATCCTGAAGGGCCTTGAAGTTTTGGATGTTGAAGAGCAATCGAAGGTTGGAGGATTTGCCAAATCCCCACCAACAATGAGGCTAGTCTAAAAAAAAAATTTTACTGCACAATATTAGTTGCTTAAACATTAACCAATGTACAGAAGATTGTTACGTTTACCCACTAAAATAAGGCATTTACCATCTCCATCAGTATAAGATATAATAACATCAAAGGTAAAATGTCGGACTACTAAAATTGCCCTAATTTTGTGACCCTTGTGTCGCAGGAGTGGAAAGTCACGGGATAGCACTGGGACAACAAGGCAGCGTGGAGGCCCTGAACAAAATGAGTTCCCTGCAAAAACACCTTCAGACATTCAGTTCTGTTCTCAGTTGGCATCAAAATTGTCATTGCTGCTCAAGCAGTTCCATCAACCACTTTGCTACGTAGCCCTCAGGATTATCTCTGGTTGCTCTGCAGTCTCAGATTTTATCCCTGGTCGGCACAGCTATGCCAGTGCCTGAATATCTCCTGCACTCTGCTGCAGTCTTCACACTACACAAAAGAATCAAACGTGTACAAATGTACAATGTACAAAGATACAGAACACAAAGATAGCTGGGTATAGGAACAACTATTACAGATATAAACTAGGAATGAGGCATGGAGTAGAGCAGGTAATATTATATATTGCTACCAAGATCCAGGGACAAACTGGGATGAAACAAACCAGGAGTAAGCACAGCAAACTCAGCAAAGGAGTAAAAGTAAATAACACACATATATAGGAAAACGTGTAAGACGCAGACAAGATACCAGCTGGGGCCAAACAACAGGAGTACATCAAAGTAGATCAGGCAGGAGTACAGCTAGTGGCAACAGTAAACAGGAAATGACCAGACAGAAGCTGATATATATATATATATATATATATATATATATATACACTCAGTGAGCAGTTGCTAGCAATCACCACATGATTCCATGAAAGACAGGGCAATTAGTCTAACAGCAACCCCTAGGGGCAGATCAGCTTAATATCGATTTATTAAGACATGACAAGTCCCAGGGGTATATTTACTAAGCGGCGAGATTGCACCGAGATTGGAAAGTGGTGATGTTGCCTATAGCAACCAAATAGATTCAAGCTCGCAGTTTAATTTTACACTTTGGAGAATGAGAACTCAAATCTGATTGCTTTCAATGGGCAACATCTCCACTTTCCAATCTCACTGCAATCCCGCCACTTAGTAAATATACCCCCCAGACTGCCCCTAGAGGTGAAACAGAATATAACAACCTCTGCGCTCTGACACTTCTAGTGCTTCTCCTAGTGTCTTCCACTAATNAGTAAAACCTACATTAATACCCCAAGCCTTCTATATTCTTCTACGAGCTCAAGAATGCACCAGCCTGATACCCAGATACTTGAGACCATGACAGTAGACTTCAGAATTAGGCCTTTGGTTACTCTTTATGCTTTCTAGCTCTCTTTCCAGACTCACAGTACGAAACATAACAATGATTCAGTAAAGAAATTTGAAAACTTGCACTTTTAGGGGTCTACTACTATCAAATCACAGGGGAGTTATACTGAGCAACAATGACCTCATTTAAAGTGACCTTCTCTTCATTCAAGTTAATTACATAACATAACAAAGTAATTATAATGCTTNGACATTTTGGGAGGCATATTAATTTCCCATTTTTTAAAGCTTGATTATGCTAAAATTGCAATGGTGCGCCATTACTGTTTAATCTAAAAAGTCCATTAAGTGATTAAAGATTTAAATAAATCTTACTTTTTCTAAGACAATGAAATTAATGAAACTGTTAAAATCATCTTCTGAAAAGACATTGCTTTTATAGTTTTATACACTGCATTTAGCATATATTTTGATATATTAAACAACATTATTTTAACACAGTTTAACTTTACAGTATACCTTACATAATGTATAGTATTATATTTCAACAAATATTTAAGTAGATTGCTATTAAAAGCAAAACCATGTAGGTATGTCTGTGTCACAAAACATCGGGAAGGGGCATAGTAAAATGGCTCATCCACAGTCAGTAACCCCTAAACCATACTGCTTATTAAGTGTACTGGTTTCTATATTTTTGGTTATGGATTAAAGACATATGAAAAATGTTTAGGTAACTATTAGGCAAATATTACCCCCAGAGCATTGGTATAAAACAATCCACCCTATGATGGGAAAACATAACTTTGAACAGTTTCCAAAAGGGATGTGCTACTTCTATTGTAATTTAGAGAGTGCTACCACCTTCAACAAAAGGTACTTACATGGCACATGTGACACTAAAGCTACATGCACACTAGACCAGGCTTGTTAAAACAGTGGCCCGCCAGGTATTGCAAAACTACAAGCATGCTTTAACAGCATAGACATTATTTCAGACAAAGCATGCTGGGACTTGTAGTTTTGCAACATCTGGTGGGCCACAGGTTGGACACGCCATGCACGTTATGCATTTACCCATACAAAATATATAATTTTAGCTGTCTGCATTTAGAGAATACGTCTATTTAAAAATACATTTTAATGCATGTGTAACCTTCCTGAAACATTCCTATTTCAACAACTTAGCTGTTTATTACACCAATCAATCTTAATCCCAAGACTCAGCGGAATGGCGAACAACAGCGCAGCATTACCTGATGGAGGTGTGTATCAATATGCGAGGGGTTAAATGATCGTAGAATGGAGTTATGTTTGGCTATGGGGAAGGAATTGATCCTAGAAGGGGAGGGTTAGATTTAGCCCACAGGGAGGGGATGAATCATACAGTTTGAAGGTTAGGCTGCAAATGGAAGGTTAGGGTAAGATTGCGGGGAGGAGGATGCATAGTAGAAGGGGTAGATCAGTGTTAGGCTGCAGGGAGTCAATGGATAGTACCACTGTGCCACAGGACTTTCTTTTTGCTTTGCTCCCTTGCTGTTGTATAGTTGCCACTAAACCACACCCCATTAGACAAACANCAAGCCAAATAGCCAATAATCAACTAATGAACTAATGAAGTAATTATATATTGTCTACACAGACAAATACTGACTATCAGTTACATTACACAACCCTTTTGGCTGCTTAAAAGATTTGACAAGCAAACTAGTTNTAAATGTAAACTTTTTAATGGATATGTTGTTTCAGAGAGTGATACATGGGTGTGCATGTGTTAATAAAAAAAGTCAAATATAAATAACTAGAAAAAAATGTGGATGGCGGATCATATAATGGATTAAAATAGAAACAATTGCTTAAAATTTTATTCAATTACTTAAAATATAAAATATTAGATATTAGCGATATTTGTTAGTAATATATCCCATGATATCCTAAGGCACCATATTGGCTAGGGCCAGCCATGCATCTAGAGACCTGCTGGGACCTGGACTATTATGGTAGCCCCATCATTTCTAGTGACAGTCCTGATCATGGTCAGTGTTTTCCATTATTTTACCATTGCAATATTCAAACCACTGGTCGAGGGAGTTATTGTGTGTTTAAGGAGAAATCTCAAAAATGTAACATTAAAATCATTTTATTTACCTGTATTTGTAGTTATTTTTGTACTTAAACTGGAAATCTTTCTAATGTTTTATGGCTTATCCTTTAAAAAGAGAAATCATACTTTGCAATGGCAAAACAATGTGAACAACAAACATTATCCACAAACATTATTCTTTATTATAGAGATATAAAAAAAAGACCAGCAACTCTACAACACAAAGAAAAGGAGAGGGGGAAAACTTTTATGGTTGAAAATATTTAGTTTATTGCAAATCTGTGACTTCTGTGATAAAGCTACTACAGTTGCAGGAATATNCATGATAGATGTCTTGTAACTTGTAAAAGGATAGTCAAATAGACATATTGTGATAGTTTCCTTGTATATAAGGCTTGTGAAACTTGAGCATAGCTGTTGAACCTCTTGCAGTTCAGTACCTTTGCTCATGTTCAAGTGGAGTTATGGGCAATAAAACATTGCAGGAATACATTATACCGCTCATCTCCAGAACTGTCATCCTGTCTAGCATTACAAAATATTACTTGAGATGAAAAACAGCATTGCCTAGCTATAGTTTCATATTTAGTGGCATGAAACTCTTCCGCTAATGTTCTGAATGTTAATAAAGAAATAAAGAAAGGCTGTGTACTATAGACAACAATTATGTTGAATGTTATAATCTTATAATTATGAAGCTACAATTAAAGGTTGACAGGGATCAGGACAAGTGTACTAATAGAAATGCTTAGTCTTCAGAAAGGTTTATTTAGTGTGAAAATGCTTTTTAAATGCTAAGTACATAGTATTGTTCAGTCATTTGCAGACATTATATAAGTATCAGTTATAATCCTAACTTCCTTAGATTTGGTACGATTTGCCGACAGTAGAGCAGGGATAGCACACCTGTCAATCACACTGACAGTTCCCTGCCCATCCAATNAGAGAGTCAGGCTTACTTTCTTGGCATATAATATATGCAAATATATGCTACATAAATGCACATACTGTATGTCCTAGAATGGATCAGACAATGGCACCATTATAGAATAACACACAGTGATTCACCATTAACCACACTCTAAAATATAACACACAGAAAGACACTACTACACACACACAAACTAAATTTTAACAATAAAAATTCATATTATTTTGCACCTTGAATCAATGTCCCAGGTCCTGGGAGATGTGCNGACTCTCATTAACCCTGATAAAGAATGTACCCCGTTAAAACACAGCAAAATACCAATCTACACACTACTGTGCAANTCAAATGACTGTGGTTATTTAACAATGCAGTAATTGTGTTTAGTTGNTTATAAGTACACTTATGTATTCAAACACATTGGCTGGAGCCATNTTTATTAATGAGAAGATAATAGATATTTACTTAACCAAAGAAGTTAGAAGTGATCTCTGTGGTTTGCAGATACAGCATCCCTATTAAAGTTTCAAAGTCAAAAAAAAAGAACCTTACTACTTTTTAGAAGTTCTGGAAGATATTGACCTCTAAAGATTACACTCACTTTTTAGTTCAAAAGCAATTTGTGATTATTCAGTTGAGAGCTGTTTCTGGCAGTAGCAAGACATTGCGTGAAAAGAGTGAAAGTCAGTTGAACAGTTACTTCTGCATTTAAGTATAATTCCTGTGCACTTATCAGTAGGTATTTACATAAAGGACAGTGCTAATGAAGAGTATTGGAGGTGTTCATGGGCTTTTTGACTATGAATAGCAAGCCCTGGAACACTCTAGCTAAGATATGATTTGGCATTTCACTTCAAACATTCATTACCATACCTCCCAAGTGCCCCAATTACAGCGGGACAGTCACTAGACGCCCTGTTATAAACGTCCCAATATGGTGATTTTTTTTATTTTGTCCTGTTTTAGAATGTGCTTTTATTATATAACATGTAATGACCCAGACTTCAGAAACAGATATACAATACTTGGCACAAGGTACCTCTGTAACCAATTTAAATAATCATGAATATATGATAAAAATAATGTTAGTTAAACACAAAATAAACGTAAACTACATCAATTTATAAACCGAGCTCATTAGACCTTTGATTGAAAAAAAAAAAGAAATACAAAAAAAAGAAAAAAAAATAGAAGATACAGAACATACTCACCGGCCAACAAAGACACCCCACAGCAGTTTTTTTTCCTGACTTTACCTTCGCACATGTTATTTTGATCTCGGCCAGACGCCAAAATAACGCAACTAGGTTAAGTCACAGAAAAAAGTCTGAATCGTGACTTAAATATGTCACGAAGCCTCGACTAAATAAAATTAACTAAAATTGCCCCTATATATTACAACTGGAAAGCCTGTTATAGCCTAGCAGGGTGTTTTCCCACCCGACTATTTGGCATGCTGTAGGAGCATAACAAGAAGAGTGCTGAGAAACTGATCACATGGGACAAGGTAACCTACATGCTGTATCGCTTATCATTAAATAACCAACAGTGCAGCCAAACTATTGAACTTAAATAAAAGGAGACCCTATGGTATACCAGCTACCGCTGATCAATCATACATTTATCAACAGAACGTTTGAATTTCCACATCAGAAAGAAGAAAATTTCTTTTCAACTACACAACAATGTAATGTTTGGGTAGAGCTGGCACAAAGTACTACCTGCTACTATTATCAAACAGAAAATTAGTGCTGTGTAGTAGGATTCATACATCTCATGGGACATAATAAGGCATATATACTTCCTCCACCTAAGTTACTGTGGCATTTGATGNCTAGGAGTATGAATAAGAATTGTAACAATGCATCAAGAAGATTTGCCACTACGATGAAATTGTCTTTTCTNGCCTGCAGGATGTTGTCATTTATTTTTACTGTTGAATTTTTCCAGGTTCTCTATGGCAGTCCTGCATTAATATGTCCAAACTGCTGGATATGTGCTCACATGTTTGGGCTTACAGGTTAAATGAACCAACACACTATTTTAATGTGGAAAAAGAAATAGAGACCTCAAAAGGCAACCAAAAAGGGAGAATAGGAATGTACTGTATGTAGATGTAGCACTGATTGCTATATTTTGCCTTGCATGCCCAAGGAAACATGGGCATGCAAATGAACAGTTGTCTCAACACATTTATTTATTATTTTTGCTTATTTATTAGGTACTACAAANTGCCATACAAAAGGGTATTTCAGACAGACACACTGGGTGGACAATGTACACATGTTTGTGTGGATTGGTATTCTGGCATATGTGTCTACAGACAATTTACTGCTCATACACAACTCAATAATATGCAGTTGTGAGTTTTATTGTATCAGATTGCTTCTGGTTTAAGACTAATAATAGTCATGCTAGTAATAACAATGCATTCACACACCCTACATAAATAGGACAACAACCAAAATAACCCCCAAANATATGCACATTTTATAGAGATTTTAACTACAATTTTCCAATTTCACTTTGTGAACCATATAACTTACTTGGATCATTTGAACATTTGAACTATGGAAATGTTTTTATAATGTTAAGAGAAGATNGTCCCTACCTACACCACTTTGTATAAGTGTCACTGTAGACACGCTATAGCTGTGTACATTGGTGGTGGGCAACAATTTATTTGGGGCAATATTCCCTGTTTATATGACCATAGCCCATGTTTATGTAAAGTATTAATGAGAGCCATCTCTATGAATAAATCCTAATATCATGATATCTTGTTCAAATATGTTCACAATGGCTCTTATCTGCGTAGCTTATTTTATAGTTCTGATGATGCAGTTTGTCTCTTTAGTTAATTAGATGGCATTAGCAAAAGAACACATTTGGGTCTGTGGGCCTTCTGTGGTTTGTCAGGATAGGTAGGAACCTTATGATCATGCAAGGGAGTTCCAATAGCTAGACCATACCTCCCAACAATTACAAGGTTAAGATTGGGACAAATAAGCCCCGCCCCTGCTCTGCCTGACTCAGCCAAAGCCAACCCTTTTGATTGCCGATCGGGCAAAATTTGACTTAGCGAACCTACCAATTGTCAATTTATTGTGGCAAACTGTAGGCGGGTGGGACAGCAGGACAGTTACTCGAAATCGGGACAGCTGGGATGTATGCTAGACCGTACAACAAGATATGAAGTTTCCTACTGCAAAATAAACACGCTCTCCACAATGTTAATATTTCTGTCTTGAGGCAAAAAGAAAATATAAAATATATTTAAGTTTAGTTTTGTTTTTTTTATAATGTTTTAAAGTTTAGAATTGTTAAAACATAATGTATTTATTTATTCGCTCATGATTTGACATAATTGATAGATTTTTTGTAGTAATTCAATTATTAACTGTTATTGTAATATTTTTAATTTAACTTTCAAATGAAACACGGATGTAAACAAGCTTTTAATTTGTAACACAAATGTTGTTTGGCATGCAAACTATAGTTAAATCATAATTTTTACTTTACTAACTCAATAAACTATATAAATATATATATTATAAACATTTTACTCACTATATCAAACTACATGACAAAAAAAATTAATATCGGAATATTCATTTTATTTGAACACATATGTGGAATAGCGCATCTGACATACCGAGCACTCCAGCTTGTTTTGGTATGNGATAACACATGTAAATTTATGCTATGTATTCATTGAGGATGGGGGCCCAAATTGGTATCCAGCATAGGGCCCCGTGAAGTCATAATCCGGCTCTGTGGATAACTGATTTAAATTAAATACTATACACAATGCATCTCATTCTTTTTTTCAATTAAACCCCTGCAGGGATGGAATTGTTTCTTGTAAAATAGTAAAACATACATGAAAAGTGTTTTTAATGCCTGAGGAGTGTATGTATGGTTCAACACTTATCACACATCATGAAATGCTATGCAGAAAATCAGCATGTGGTGAAGTATTCAAACATCAGAAGTTCTCATGAAACTATAAAAGACCTTTTTTGAACTACAGGGCAATCAAATGAATTCTCATTTTTGTATTTTTTATTGTGTTTGTTGTCCAATGATTGTGCTTCAGTTATTGTGACATATTTATGCTGTGTCTTAAATATGTAAACATGTTTTTTTATACTAATNTTGAAATTATCAGCAATGTCTATACTCTCATTCATATTTATAACAAATATGTAAAATCAAGCTCATTTCTGAGATTTCCCTCATTCATGTTTTAAAGATCAGATGTCTCTCACTGGGGGGTAAGTATAATAGACTTCAATAAAATGCACTGGGGCAAACAGCGCTGACTGAACATGAAAAGAGGAGACATCAAGGTATGGCGAGAACAATCACAATATTGAGGATAAATTGCTGAGGAAGGTAAAGGTTTTGTGAAGGACATCTTAAATTCTCTCCAAATAGTTTGTTACCAAAAAGGTTTTTCATGAACAAAAAGGACATTTTTATAGCTGTAATTATTCTCTTGGTCTGTGCTCAACTGAAGTTGAGTGATGCACTAAGACAGTCATTCAGTAAAAACCACTATTATAGCATAATGGTAGAGATATTCAATTAACTGCATGGTTATTATTTCACTAGATGGTCTATAGTTATTTATCCACTTGGCAACCCCACTTAAAGAAACCACTTAAATGTTGTATTATTCCTGTGAGGCACATCAGCATAATTTCCTATCTTCTGTTCATTCTTAGNAAATAAAACATTCACATTTATAAATTCCATATCTACCATGATTCCATGAAATTCCTACATAACTGTATATTGCAAACGTCCTTCTTAGGCCAACCCATACTTTATTTCTCTCTCTAAAGTGATGACCCCTTGTAAACATGGTCTTTATTACAAAAATAAGTTATAATTATTATCCATGTGTTGACCTTGGAAATATTTTTTTTAATATTCAAAAAGTGCCTCTGAAATAAATAACCAAATAAATNATTAAAATAAACAAACAAATAATTGAATAATTGATGACTGGTCCACACCTCATTACAGCATCCAGAAACTTAGGCCTAGGTACTAAGTGGAGAGATTGCAGGGAGATTGAAAAGTGGGGATGTTGCCCATAGCAACCAATTAGATTCGAACTCACACTCCAGTATGTAAAATGAAACTAAGAGCTTGAAACTGGTCCCCCACTTTTCCCATTCCGCAGTTTAGTAAATCCAGGTGCAGGCATCTTCCAACCCCTCTATTATCCATTCAGATACCTCTGTATCTATTTAAGGCAGCACCTAAAAGATAATGTTATCAT
>JABWIB010006965.1:0-11157 GCA_016617825.1 Platyplectrum ornatum
AGTGTAATAAGAGTGTAACAGTAACGCTGGTCAGTATCTGTGTGCAACATGCAACAATAAAGTATTCTCCCTGCATGCAAACACTGACATTCATTTTACCTCCCCTGCAATTCACCATGGTTTTACCCACTTGTGAGTAAGTTTTAAATAAGTCAATAATGCCTAAAGTGCCATAGGACCTGAATCTGGTCCTATGATCTTTAATTCCAAATATTTGAAAAATATAACACATGCTTTTTTTCTGTTTGTAGCAAATTCATCTAATTGAGCATTTCGAATTCTAAAGAGGATTGGCTAATCCGTAATATGGACTACATGCGGCCATATTCCTTGTGCACGGATTTACCCGGATAATCTGATAACACTGTCTCAGTTCATAAAATACATAAGAAGTGATCTTTCCTTGTTACAACCCTTCAACAACAAATGAATTCTGTTATTACTGGAAACCACAGCTGCTGAATCCATCTCTGTGGGTATTAATTGAGAACACATCATGCTGCAATTTTGTCATTTTTCCTCACAAAGCGCAAAGCATGTGTGACAAAGGCAGATAAAGAGGCGGTGGGACAGAGATCCACATTTCTGTAACAATATGGTGTATAACTACACTTAAAGGAAATGGTTTTGGGTAATTGGTGATAATGTGTTAGCTGCCACAATAGCTGGGCCTAATTTTACTAAGCAGGGAGATTGGAAAGTGGGGATGTTGCCCATAGCAACCAATCAGATTCAAGCTCTCAGTATCATTTTACATTCTGGAGCATGTGAGCTTGAATCTAATTGGTTGCTATGGGCAACATCCCCACTTTTCAATCTCCCTGTAATGTCCCTGCTAAGTAAATTTAGGCTCTGGTCTCATTTTGGTTAATAGCAAACCCATAGAAGGGTACTAGCTTATTTTGTAGCTTGGGTCTCGTCTACCTAGCACCCAGCCCTGCTATACCCTCACACACCTACCAATTTACTGCGTCTAGTTCTCGTCATTATATGAATTAATGCTGCTGTGCGATCATCATTAATAATTAGGTTTTTTCCAATTTCAACCTTTATTCTAATCACTCTAGCTATTCCCTTCCATGCCCCTAATCATTTTCTACCCACTACCTAACCCTAATCATTCCTACCCCTGAGCTTGATACCTAACCTTCCCTTCACCGCAAACACTGACAATCATTTTACACCCCCCCTGCAATTCAACATGGTTTTACCCACTCTTGAAAAAATCTTTCGATTGGAACAATTTATCTTATAGTGTATGGCCAGCTTTAGTCATACTCATTGGTTGTATAAAGATTCCTGTATTTACACGTTACTGCGTATGTCTTTTAAGTAAGGTACAGTGGATTCCTACAGCTGCCACAAGCTTGTAAAATAAATAATAGAGTCCAAGCCATGTTATTACTGGGTTAATTCTGGATGGCTGGACTCATTATCACATCATAGTTCCACTTGTATGAGAGATGATAATTGTACACTCCAGTGCGTAGCCTAAACATGTATTTGAATGCTTAGATTTCCCATCTGCAGGAATATGTTTATCACGAGTAGAATGGTAGATACATGGTGTTATCACGGGTCAAAATGCTATATCAGGAAGTAATTTCTGATATAACTGATATAGTCTAGAATATGTAGATTGATGTTGAGACAGGACTAATGCCCTCTGTTCATCATGTTTACCATATTGGCGATCATACCTTGATCATGTTACCATCTCCACACTGATCCGATAAATGTCACATATTGTGTTGCTATAATAAATAGCTATTATATTATTATTATTATAATACAAAAAACCTAACAGTGTAATAAAACATTGAAAATACAATAGAAACATAAACATCTTGTAGTGGCCATTGATCTAGATATTATAGAATATAGGGGCCGATTCAATCCCGAAGTGCTTTTTCCCGTCTATTACGGGACTGAAAACTCACGTCTTTTTGTACACGGCTCAATGAGCCGCGAACGAAAAAATGCGGGTTTTCCTGCCTTACGCAAACAGCGTAAGGCAGAAAAACTTTGCGTGAAGGGGATTGAATCGGCCCCATAATCACAGATTACGGTGGTTACAGTGGCATATCACGCCATCTGGAACTGGAAAAGGATGCAATACTTTGAAGTATAATAGCTATACCTTCAGTAAAGATCAGCTGCAAAAAGCCCAGATACACACCATAAAAAGACTAATGGCTGAATATAGAGAATTAGTTTATAGTGGTTGAAACGCCCTGCATCAGATGTTACGGTGCTGATAGATAATAGTATCTCATATGGCTCTTATATCAGTTATTATGTTGCTATATTAAAGCATCTATTCCATTCATAAGGAATTGAGCCATGTGTGTATTAAATTATTGAGAGAATAGTAATGTCAAGTCACATAATATTAAGATACCAATTATATGACACCTAACGGCGTTATCAGGGCCGCCATGTATGGGCCTCTACAGCCGCATTCTCTGGCTTTCATACCAATAAAAATTTTATTTACATTGATACTAATGCTGGTGTAGAATCGGCTACTATACACAGGCACTGATAAAAATTTTATTTCATTATTTTTATCAGGGGCCGTCAAATAAATAGACATTAAAAATTGATTGTAATGATTTTTATAATGTGATTAGAGAGAGATCCACTCCAAGATTGTGGCATTCTGGTTCTTTGGGGTAAAGGTCTAACCTACTTGCTTTGTTGTTTGTATATGGTTTGGTTGTTTTACAAATTCATTTATAATTTGAAAATAGTCCATGTGTGATAGCCACGTCTAAACTGGCTTTAAAAGGTTACGAATTCTGATATATGTCCAAACGAAGTATACCGTTATTACACTATCCTCCTTTATATGAATGAGTGAATGTACTCATTCATGGTACCAGATATACAGTTAATATTTATTTTAGCTTAAAGCAGAAATATTTACAAACTACAATCACATACAAGTGTATTAAAACAAAATGGAAGCAACTTTAAAAAAAAATCTAAATGAATTACCGTTAATTTTAAATTAATTAAAAAACAAATTTTCATACCTTTCAACATTGCAACATTGTTGTCCCCAAAAATAGGACACAAAAGACTCTCTCCCAGTGCAGCCCAAGTCCAACATCAACTGTAACCAATCACCAGCTAAGCCCTGCCCATTTTCAAACCACCCAAGCCCTGCCCCTTTTTGGACCACCCAAGCCACGACCCTTTTCAACATGGTTTCTGGCATATTAAGTCCTGTTCTCAGCTCCACCCAAGTTCAATCTGAGCTCTACCCAACCCTTGCCACAGTTCCAGACCTTTTTGGATCGCCCAAGCCCTGCCCCTTTTCTGTTTTTGGGGATCAAAAAAAAACATTGTGACTGTACTGCTGTAATCAAGACATTTGGGAGGCATGCAATGTCTCGGCATATGGGTATGGTCTTGAGTGTGTGCTTTGTGTTGACATGTCTTGTCAAGATTTAAACTGTGTGTTTAATATTTAAATAGATTTTTGCAAACTTTCTTAATATCCCGGGTACTCCAAATAGTTACTAATAAAAGCCTTTTCATTGCATTTTATGGCTTAAAAAGAAATATTGATTATTTAATAATAAACATATTAATCACTGGTATTTTTTATTCCCTATCTTTATTTTAATATTTCATAATAAATACATTTCCAACTGTCACATCGAGCGTTCCAATAACACAGAAGCATAAAATAATAACATAAAAGTTAAAGTTCTTTAACTCATTTCATCCGGAATATTTTACATTAATGATAATAAGGTGCTAAAACAAATGAATAGATTTAATGCTGTGCTGAGATCTTTTCATGCCGCTAATGGTTCATTTATGAATCTTTGATTAATTTAGCTGAAAGCGAACTTTATAAATGTTTAAATGACTGAATTGTGTGTTTCAACACAATTCATTATGTGCAAATGAATAATTATGGCTAATTGTAGATTTAAACTCATCAGCTTTATCAAAAACAGTGACGGCAGCTTAATTTTATTAGCTATAATAAAATGGTGCCAGTTTATGTTCAACATGCCTTACTATGTAATAGTAACAATATATATATATATATATATATATATATATATATATATATAGTGGGTCGGATGTGACTGGAACGCTATCTCCAACTTACTTTCCACAGATCCTATTTGAACACACACACACACACATATATATATATGTGTGTGTGTGTGTGTGTGTGTGTGTGTATTCATATAGGATCTGTGGGAAGTAAGTTGGAGATAGCGTTCCAGTCACATCCGACCCACTAAGGAGTCTTTGAAACATGACTGGGAATATATGCCAAGATAGTAATCAACCACTTCCTTAAGGAAGAGTTGCCCATCTACAGTCAGCTGTAGAGTGCTTAATGTATATATGTTCCATCATAACTCTGGAATGCCTGGAGCAAGTTACACCACACTTGGTACACATATGTCTTACAATCTGGCAAAAATACTGTGGGGATATGACACACCTAGCACCCAAAAATTACCCCTAGCGCCCAAAAATGTGTCATATCCATAGTTACTGTGTGACCAGTGACCAGTGTGGCCAGTGTGGCTGAGACTGAGAAACCATTGGATCACTTGTTACGGAACACTGAGATGATGCATGTAACTGCCTTGAGGTTGGAGTGGAAACATGTAAAATCTATAGTTTATGCGGTCACAAACCTGAATGGTAATATTCCCGATGACATTTAAGCCATAAAATGGTCAAAAGTGACTCCCGGGCAAAACCTAAAAATGCTGCGGTTTAAGTACAAGTTTAGCCCCCATCAGCATGATGAGGTGAGAAGGGGTAAAAAATAAAATATCCAAAATGACCAACAGTGTCAAATCCATTGTTTTTGGGGTCAATTAAGCCCAAATTTTAGTCTAGCGTGTTTGGGCACTTGTTGGATTTCTCGCTGTTGTATGATGGACAGAACTTTTATGCGGGAAACCTGTTATGGGCCTTCCGCTGTATGGATTTGGAGACAGGACTGTCCAGATATGTGACCCTTAAAAGAACAGAGAACAAATTGTGTGGTTTGAATATATAATCAATTGTAGCTAGAGATTGGCCAAGAAGAAAGTGGATTTTATTTTCAAATCAAACCCATTCAACACTAGGTACAATAGCTAATATATACTAGGAGTAGGGTAAGAGTTAGCATTAGGGTAAAAGCTAGTGTTAAAGCTAGGGTAAGGGTTAGTGCATGGGATAAAGGGCTAGAGCTAGGGTTAGATTTCAGATTTAATCCCTTTATTTAAATCTGTCCACCTAGTGTAATTTAGGTTGGCGGGGAAGAAGGACCAGCCCAATGTATGGAAATTCTAGAATACATTGTTCCGTGTGCAAGGAATTCCGCCCAGCAACATCTGGACCTTAAATTAAATACACTAGCTTCTGTTGTGTACAGAATCTTCTATCAAGAAACCCAGGACCGGCACGTCTATTAGGCAATTTATGCCGGCCTGTAGGGCGGCAGCGTGAAAAAAAAAACTGGGAGTGCGGGCGGCACCAATCCGCCTGCCTCCTTAATGGTTTTGAAGTGGCGTGACATAATTGTGTAATGCCGGTACGCCATGTCACTTGATGGCCAGGGGCGCGGTGCTAGATCTACCTAGGGCATCCAGAGACCTAGCAACGACCCTGACTAAACCATATAGTCCCCTAGTAGTTATTATTAGTAGTTATTACACCACAGTTTTAAATTATTAAGTCTATCCAAAATCCAAAACATCACATATGAACACTAATGTCTTCATCATTTAACCTAATTACTAACATTATGGAAATGCTTGCTCATTAATCTTTATAAATACTACAAGCTGTTTATTTGCGAGAACTATTTCAGCGCGGTTTTATTATTTCTATCTATATATAACAGCAGTATATGACACACTCTTTTTTAAACAAACATTAGAAAACAAGACAATGTAATCACAGACAGACTGAGGAAGAAGAGCGAGCTTACTATTTCTAGGACAGTAGGGTTTAATACACAGTAGGGTTTAATGCTGCATATGGTAAAATGGACCAGACGAGTTGCTCAAGGGACTATATGATCCATTCATGCAGAAATACTAGTATTGAGACTGAGAGCTAATTGACAGTGGAAAAAGAAAAAGTTATATGTGAGCTATAAAGGGAAAAATGGCATATAGGTTTTTTAGGGAGAACTGGATATTATTATTATAATTATTATTTATAATTATTATTACTACTATTATTAATAAGGCACCACAGTATCCGCAGCCCCGTACAATGGCGAATACAGACAGAATGCACAGGGAAGAGCTGATATTTTAAAGGAGATTGGGAATAGATACATAAGGTAAGCGCTAAATATATATATATATATATATATATATATATATATATATATATATATATATACGGACAGTTTAGTCAGATGCCAATTAACCTATCAGCATTTTTTTCGGGATGTACAAAGAAACCATACAAACTACACACAGATAAGGTTCCAGGAATTAAACTTACAACCTCAGTTGGTTGCGAAGCACCAGTTCTGCTCACTGAGCCACTGTGAATGCCTTAAGATAGTTTGGAAGTTACCATAAAGTCCTGTTGTACGAGAAGGCATAGAATTTTGGGATGGTACATAGAGAGCGGGAATGCACACTTGGTTGGACAGGTTGGGTATGATGCTGGAAAATAATGTCTCACTAAATAGATGGACACAGAAATCCATTGAGATAGCTGTATATAGCCATGGCTTGTTGGCAGGAGTAGAGGTATATAAGAGGTATATCCATTAGATGTTGTAAGGGTAGGATGCCATGACTGGCCGAAATGAATTTTGGGCTGGATTCAGACTGTGGAAAGCGTGTTGTTCCATTTACATTCTCAATTATATCAGCGTTCAGTTCACTTATTCTGAATAAGTCTGGGTCCGGGCCTTTGTGTAGAAGTCTCATGTATCATGTAATGTGAATTAGGGCATACTGTAGTTTGGGACAGATATTATACCACACCCATTTGGTGAACCCGAGTAGTGAATTATCTTTTATTCAGTACAATTATGGTCAGTACTATGAAGGAAGCAGCATATGAATAAGTGTGAATATCGGAAATTAAAATAAGACCTTTATTATCTGTAGTTCGCTGTGAAGTCTGGAAATAAATTCTGGCTGGTTTTCCTTTCAATTTTATATATATTTAATATATTAAATGTCTGTGAAGAAGTGAGATAAGTTTAGCCTAGAGATCTCTATCCCCTGGGTGGAACAAGGACTCCATTCAATCCAAGTTAACTCTAAATCCATAGACGGACTCATATGAAGTGAGATTGAAAAGTGGGGATGTTGCCCATAGCAGCCAATCAGATTCAAGCTCACATTCTGTGTAAAAAGAAACTGAGAGATTGAATCTGATTGGTTGCTATGGGCAACATCCCCACTTTCCAATCTCACTGCAATCTCGCCGCTTAGTAAATTTAGGCCTTTGTGTATGTTAAGATGAGACGTTCATGAGGCGATAGTATATCTAAACGATAAACTTGAGATATGTGATATGTTGATATGATGACATTAGAGGATTTTTACCCAGTTTTGCTTATAATTTTAGTTTGTCTTGCATTAAGTAGGTTTCCCTCCTCCATGGTTAAATAGCCTAAGATGGGGGCATCACCCAATGGAGGTGAGTGTAAATACAAGGGAAGGTTAAGGTTAGGCTGCAGGGAGGGGATGGATTATAGAAGAGGAGAATTAGGGTTAGGCCGCAGGGCAGGGCCAGATGAACAATGGGGCTGCTGGGATTATAGCCCCAGACCTCTATCTAAAAAAGGCCCTCACATTCAGCCTCTCATTGAAATGTATGAGGAGGAATGTGAGACATCCACCCTCCTGTACAGCCCAGTGTGATAAATCAGGGTACAGTTTGATGAAGTGTAATAAATGGGCCTACACATAATTTACTACATCACACAACACATCATACCCACTGCAATGGGCCCTCAAAAATGTTCAGCCCCGGGTACATGTGCCGCAGGCCGGGTACAGCTGATGGAAGGGTAAGGTGAGGGTTAGGCTGAGGGGAGATGGATCAAGTTTCGGCAAGTTCTCTTGTTTGGGTCCTCTTTTTGGGTTCTCTTCAGTGTCACTCCCTCTTCATATCTTCTATGCCAGTCATAGGTTCCCTGTACCAGGTTACATCATGCACTGGCAGAAATTAGCGTGACACTGAAATATGCTGGAACATGTAACACCAAGATTATCGCAGATTTACCCTTAATAAATCTTTACCAAAACTTGTGAAAGTATCTTTGTTTTAAGCTCAGCTACACTTCAGCATCATTCTGGTTACTGCATCAAGTTCCCAAAGTTAATGGATTTCTTTGAATAAATATTGAGATTGTACTGTATAAAGAGTAAAATAACACAGTGGCAAAAGGGAGGTAACACAAAGAAAAGGCTTAATCCTGCAGGGGGATCTCATCTTGAAAGCAAATGTTCCCGAGACTCATCGCATGGTGCCCACTTTGATGTCCTCCTATAAAAATATTTCCTTTCATACCTCCTAGCTATTTGCTCTTTGAAAAATGTCCACGGAAATAATTTATTTTTATTACATTACACCGTTAACTTTCACATGAAGTCTTCTTCTTTCCCTTCTTCTTTGAACTCTATTTGCAGCCGTTGCAAATAATAGTGACCACATAATTACATGCAATAAGTGGCCGCATTTCTTGATGGCTATTTATTAGCATTTCAAGCAGAACCTGTGTCTTGCACATTACATGTCACAAAGCAATCAATTTACTTTATTCTGGAGGCTGTTTCATACTTTGTAGTGTATTTGCAGCTAGGGCTATGCATCACGGTAATTATTTTCTCATTTTTCCGGGATTCTAGGAAGTAAAAAGTAAATTTTCACGTTTTCCAGATGAATGTAAAATTTTGCATCAGGTATAACAAACAAGGGTTAAATTAAACCCAAAGGTTGTTACACCCCTGGGGGCTGCCCCTGAGTAGCATCCGTCTGTTCTTATGCGCTGTTTCCATAGGGACTTTTTGCACTGAGCATGCGCACCCATTAAAAAGTCGGCGCAATATAGACCCAGCTCATCGACTCCGTCCATTAGCGCCTCCGCCTATGGAAAGCTCAAAATGCATGACATGGTTAACTAGTTTTTGGGATGTGTTCAGGCTATTGCGATAATTCAGCGCATTTGACTTTGTCCCCTGCGCCTGGCTAGGGATAAGCGCTATTTTTTCTGTCCTTTGCTGAATGTCAGGCGGAATGTTCCCCTGCTGCTATTGTTCCCCATGTTTGTGTCACTGGCGTGTATTTACTCACATGTTCTGTTGTATTCTTTTTAAATTTTTGTCATTTTAAATTCGTAATGATTTTTTGAAATGTAAAATCTACACACAAATCCCCCAGCACACACAAAAGTGGAAGGAAAAGGACACCCAAAAAAACAAAACAAATTTAAAAAAAAAACCAAATAAAGGCAAATATCAATAAGTAAAAAATATGAATTGTAAGCTGCACGTATGCGAATGCGGGGGTTACAATCAACAGTGTGACTAATTCAGAATAGCGACTTTTGGCAAACAGTGAAACTCTGGATTGCACAGAGCATATGAGCTCCACCTGCTCATTCTCTGCACTGAAACTCTGGATCTGCCCCTTGGTTGGGAGGTTAGACATGGGTCATATGAGCAACTTAACTGATTTATTTAATTGCTGATGAAGAAGAGGCAAATCAGCCTGGAGGGAGGGCTTATGTTAGGAGGATCTCCTCTACATTGTTGCATTTGCAAACCCTTGCTCCCGTAATTTTGCTAGGTGTGGATTAGGGTGGTCCTTGTACAGTGAGATAGGTAAATATCATTTTCAAATCAAAAGGAACAAGATAAGAGGGTGAGAGTTGACATTTCAAAAGTCATAAAATAAGCGTCACCCTATGGATCCTCTCTTTACATTGTGGATGCATTGCTTGCTGCTACTCGTTGTTGTGTACAATTTCTTTCCAGGTGGCGGGATGGCAGCACAGGTTACTGTGTTTTAGCAAGACGTGGTTGCAAAGGCGACACTGGGTTTTGTTTTACGAATGGGTCCTGGCCCAGTGTTCAGCCGGGCTGGAGTGGAAGTGAGGTAGTTAAATGTCTTCCCTTGGATATCATCAGTCTAAGGTTCAATGCTTAGCCCATATTGCCGGTCTGTGTTGCCTTCTCGGCCACAATCTAGGTAATGTAATGGTTTGTATTGTGTGTCCAATCTCTCCCCTTCCCTCACTCCGGCACTGCCCTTATGAACGCATGGAGGTCTGGATCTGGTCTGGAGTGTGTGTGTGATTTATGCAAAACACCCAAAACTCTGCCCCATGTACATTAAAAACTTCCATTCACAGGATTACTAAGGATGAACGAGACTATCTTTACATGGTTTCCTGTACATTCCTAAGCTTGATGTCTACCCCACCTCTAACCCCGATCCATCTTGTTACGCATATGCACAATGCCAGAAATACACCTGATGTGTTTTAGTAGCTTGCGGACATCATGGGGTAAATTTACTAAGCGGCGAGAGTGCAGTGAGATTGAAAAGTGGAGATGTTGCCCATAGCAACCAATAAAATTCAAGCTCTCAGTTTCATTTTACACACTGGAGAATGTGAACTCGAATCGGATTGATTTCAATGGGCAACATCTCCACTTTCCAATCACACTGCAATCTCACCGCTTTGTAAATATACCCCCCTGATGTCAGGCGGATGCCTGCATCTAGTCCTGTATCATATACACATTCAAGTTATATCATTCAGGATTTGTTTCCTTATGTGCAGTGAATGTAATGACATAATCTGCATTCACAATTCAGTGATTTGGGGGTTGACAGAGTCATCTCGAGATAATGCAAGAATACTCTGACTCTTCTCTTCCTAAAGTGGATGCTTCATTCCCTATGCTACCAATTGCATCCACTCATGATATGCTGCTCGGTATCATTTCTTCAGGCAGCAGATTACAGAGATGAATTTTTATACTTTTAATGGGTGCAATCACAAGGGCACTCGGCTTGTCCTTGCTTGTGGACCTGAGGCTAACTGATTACTTTCAAGCTTTAATCTACTTCTCATCCACTTGCAGATTTGTTTATGGAAATTCAAGGTAGTGTGTGTATATATTGTACAATATT
>JABWIB010006968.1:9750-25295 GCA_016617825.1 Platyplectrum ornatum
GAACTCTGCCTCTGGCTGGGTTAATGTCTCTTCATCTGAGACCGCATATTGGTCACTCACTTGCTGTTTGGGACATTTACCGGACATCTTCATGAAGTCTTCCTNAGTTAAAAAGATAGCCTTCATCTTTTCAAAAAATCCTTCCATATTAGACCCTGGAGCGTGTTGTTGCTTAGCAGTACATGCCTCACACATGCGTCCTTGTGGTAAGGTCAGGTCACATAAGGAACATCTAGAAACTTGTTGTCTCGTGTTTTGAGCGTAAACCAGACACTCTGCTAGAATCCGATCTAAGTACAAAAATAAAAATAAAAACTAGTCCAGGAGGGAAAAGGAGAAAAAAATGCTACCGCAGCAGATGCAGGCTTACCCGNATTTGCTAGGTTGGGGCCACTTCTCCATTCTTGAAACTTGCATAGCACTGAAGCAAGTTACTAAATGAGCGCGGCCCCTTTAAGCGCTGCCAGCGCACTATGCTGACGTCACTTCCNGTTTTCTCCTGGNTAAAGACGGGTGGAAGCAGCCTGACGCCAATGACGTAATCGTTCGCCCTCGCTGCTAGGGGCGAACGTTATGGAGCAGGACCGCAGCCTCCCAGCGCACAACACGTCCCTCAAGCAGAGTCCCCACCTGGCAGAAAGTCTGTGGGGGAGCGCTCCACTCTGGTAAGCCTGTCTGTACATGAAAAAACCCTCCTGCCTGCCGGACCACAGAAAAAGAAAGACCCAGAAGGCAGGTGGGAGGGGACTTATATAGCCTACCGGTGTCTTTCTTTTCCTGCCAAGGACCAATAGGAACCAGTTTAACCCGAATGTCTGTGCTGCCATCTGGGGAGAGGAAAACTTTATTTTTACATTTAGCACACANATAATGACCTACATTACACAGTTATTAGACTTGGGCTAGGAAACCTCTTTCAACTCTAATACTATTCAAAACTAATGAGATGTACCTCNCCTACAATTGGTGGTTTTGCCCACTTGCTTGTAAGTTCAATAGTATGCAAGTCTGGANCCAGTTCAATGAGTACAAGCCACAATTTAATTTAGCCGTTAAGCCCCATGGATTCAACATAGGACTGGATCCAAATGAAGAATGGTCAGCATAATCTGTACTATATTTTGCCCATTTTGTATGCACCATGGATTCTGTGCCTCTCCTTCCTTCAGACTGGGAACTTTGTTTCCAAACAAGATGCAAATATGAAATTCAGCAGAATTAGGACTTTGGACCACTGAGCAACAGACCAGTACCATTTGAAACTCATGTCCAGGATCGGTGTGTGGTGGCTCTTGATACACTAACTCCAGCTTCAGTCAACTCCTTGCGCAGCTCCCCCACCCTTTTCAATGGCCTTTTCCTGCCAAGTCATCTCCAGGCTGCAGTCATACCTGCTGCTTGTGCATCTTTGTCTTCCACACTCTACACACTTCCACATAAGTTTCTATTAATGTTCTTTGATACAATACTTTGAGAACATCCAACTTTTGCAATTTCCTATGGAGGCTTCCCCTGCTTATGGTGGGGGTCAATTCTTTTATGCACAACTGTCAGGTCAGCAGTCTTCCCAATGATTGTGAATTCTACTGATCCAAACAGACCATTTAAAGGATCAGNAACACTTTGCGAGTGTTTGGAATTCATTTGCTAATTAAATTGTGACACAGAGCCAAAAATATTGAACCTTTTCACATTCAAATTTTGTGATATGTTAATTATGTAAGCAATAATCGACAAAATGAAAAACAAATAAAAGGCCTGAAATAACGCACTTTGCATGAAATGAGTATATATAATACATCAGTTTGACCTTTTAAGCAGAACAACTTGCGCACAATAACATTTTTAGAGTTAAACCTGTATATGCACATACATGTCACAGGTTTCTGCACCCCCAAATTACCTGCGCACTAACCAAAGCCCTGCAGTTCACCTTAATCTTATGTCTGTCAGATGNGTGCAGGACACTGGTGCTGACCCCCCTTTATACTAACTAAAGAAGTGCAGGGAGATCACCCTGTAGTTTCACAAAGTCTAGTGCCAATAAACCACTGACACTTATATCAAGCGTGTTTAAAACNAAAAAAAGCAATGGATGGATGGACGGACTGTGTGGCCCTAATTTAATCTGCCGCCACATTCTATATTTCTAAGCGTTGCATAGTATAAAACAAACAAGGAAGTCAATTCACACCTCAGGGGAAAATAGAAGCTACTAATTCAGTCTTAAAGGTGCAAATTAGCTAAAAGACAGCAGAGAGCCATTAATATAAACACAGATGTGGAAACCGACTGGAACTACTTCAAGGCTGCATACAAACCAAGTCCAACAGCTCAGACGGCAGGGGCTTGTAAGGTGGAAATTACAGTGACCTAAAGAAACTGATGAGAAAAACAGTGTGCGCTCTGATTGTTACAGCAGCATTTGAGTCTTTATCTAAGTATCTGCAGAAAGTAGGAAAACCAACTTATTTTAATGAAATAAAAACAAGAGAAAAAACNGTTGGTTTTATATTTCAACTGTAACATTTAGCATTGAAAACTAAAAACCTCATGAAGCATTTCATCACTCAAGGTGGCACATGCACAAGTTCACAGAAAAATAAGTCGTCTTGGAAGAACCACCTACCAAATCATTCCTAAAATTTTCCATTCAAGTGTAGTTTATAGGGAAGATTTAGACATTATCTCTCAGCCCACTTCATTTACAAACCTCACGTGTATTGNACAAGTTGCTAACTCAATAGTAAAAAGGATTCTCTGTCTAACTAATCAGGCAATGAAACAATCGTATCAAAACGCTCCTAACATACTTTATNAGTTATTGCCACTACATCCAGAATGACTTCATACGATTTTACACTGATGCATCAGAAATTCATCATGCACTAATAAATTGCTTTGCATTCTGCCTCCAGGAAGCAACTGTAAAAGCTATTCCTATACTTACTTTTCCCGTTTTTGTTAAATTGCTAAAAAGACATTTTTAAAACTTCATTTTCAAGCTATAAAAGGATGAGTAAATGTTAAACTATGGATACGTACAGAAAATATATCCATGAGACCTTTGCCTTTACAACCCTGGGGTTTGGTATTAATCATAACATTACTTAACTGGTAGACAGACTGGACTGGATCCAGACTCCAGCAATATTCCTGCATTTTTAAAGGCCATATGAAAGAAAAAAAATATAAATTTAAATTCTAATAATCAAACATATTTCTAACATAGTATAATGTGAGAAATCAGTGCAGATTAATGCTCTTGTTTTGGATCAGAACACAAGACCACCTGTCCACACAGTTCAGAAAAGTAATACCCAGCAGGGTGTTACAACAAACAGTACATTAATATCGCTGGGTTTATTAGCACAAGGCTCCACAATTTCCTCTTCTTCGATAGTGCAGCCCAAATCTTAAGTATGACCCTTCTCTTGGGGCCAAAACTATTTAAAATTTGGACCTTTACCATCTTTCCATGTTCTTCTATGCTTGCTATTTTTAGCTCATTGTTTTCCATTTTGCCAGCTGAAAAAGCAATGAATGTAATTTTACCTTCTGTCTCAGATTTCTCCTACAAAAATAAAAAAATAAAGAATAAATACAATGGAAAGAGGGAGAGAAAGATATTTGCAATTAGGTCTAACATTGAAAAAAAAAATTCCATAAAATTGTGGTTGTGCGCTTGTGTCCAGAAAGGGTTAAAAAAAGGCCAATGCCAAATATTTCAAGGTCCCCAATAAATCTACAAGACACTTCGCAATTTGCAGAAATTTACACATGCCGTATCTTATAACGGACTCTGAAATAAAGGGGCTTAACAGCTAAAATCAAATGTGGCTTACAGTCTTTGGACTGGATNCAGAATNACATACTATTGAACTTACGAGTGAGTGGGCAAAACCATGTTGACTTGCAGGGGAGGTAAAGGTCATCATTTGTAAACAGTATTAGAGTGGAAAGAGGATGTCTCCTACTGCAAGTCTAATAACAGTGCAACAGTAACACTGGTCAGTATCTATGTGCAAAATGCAAAAATAAAGTACTGTATTCTCCCTGCATGCACACACTGACATTCATTTTACCTCCCCTGAAATTCCCCTGTGGTAAGTTCAATAGTATGAAAGTCTGGATCCAGTCCATTGGGTGAAGATGATAAAAGATATGCAGCACTGAAATGTGGTGACATAACTATAAAAAGAGCTATGCACTAAAACATCAATTACCTGAAGCAGTGCTATAAGCAAAAAGCCACACATATATACCAAGACTACAACTACAGATAAAGCGCCATTTGTTAGAAATCTGTATCAGTCACATTTTAGACCTAGTGATTGGACTAGGGGCTGGAACTCTTACTTGATACCTTCTTTGCTCCATTATTACATAATTATAGCCTGAACTTTGATAAACGCTGCTTCCAATACTAAAAGAAAAAAAAACCTGCAAGTCAGAATATAAAAATTCTCCAGTTCAATGTACGCTCTCAAAATGCCTAAACATGCCTGCAGTGGTCCAGTCAACAGGTCACAGCGGTCTATTGGGCCTCTGGGGGAGGCTTGCTTCCTTTAAACCTGTGCCAATGTTTGGGTTCAATGTTTCACTCACACATTTTGCTACACTCTCTTCCCAGCTCTCAGATCNTTAAGCCTCTCAAGAGTAGTCGTCCTGTGATCATATTTTCCTGGCTGCTTTTCGGGGATGCAGTACAGCGACCATTCTGAAGAATCATTGCCAACCTTAAAATAATGAAATGCTGAAACCAGAGATTTGATTTTTGTTTTTAATAAACCAGCCATAGTGCAGGTACTTTGGGGTTTTTTTTTGTCAGTTTATAGCTTTTAATTATATACTCTCATTGTGGTTTTTCTTTTAAATCTCAAACACAAAACCTAGGTCCAGACTATGTCTATGTAAATGTAGAGTAAAGTAAAACATTTGCCTGATGATGCACAAACACTTCAGATCCAAAATTCCTAAGTCGTCATTTCCAATCACCAAGTTTAGATGGCATCTTTTGTTTAGTGGTGCATGNGCAAGTTCCACACTACCTGGTGTGACAGGGAAGAAGTGGCAATTCCACAATGGCAAATTTCCAATATCAAGAGAGGACATTAAGTAAAAGAGCTATGCAGACCTTTGTACCATCCCCATATTACGTGGGTATAATGTAAAGTTGGGGTCTGTCATAACTCCTGTGTGAGCAGAGTAAGGGTATAGTGGGAATCCACGGTCCTTGGAGTTCCAAGCAAAGTCTGAATTCAGTCCAGAGTTAGAGGTGTGGTGGCGGTTTCTATGTATTCATTCTTTCACATTCTGCCTAGAGCAAATATTGACAGATTTATATTTAGACAGATGAACAAAGCGGTTTGTTCAGATACAGGATTTCCTTTTTGTTCTTGCTATTAACTCTGAATCATCCCCAACATGTGAAGCCATTTAGTAATTTTACAGTCTTTGCAGAAAATTGATTTTGGGCATGTGCCACATTTCAAACAGCCCTTTCTCCCTTCACCTAGTTCCTGAATGATCATAAGCTTAGCTGCTACCTATTGTACTTCACCTCTTCATATCCAAAATGTCAACACTGCAAAAATAGCCTAACAATCAAAATAGATAGCATAAATTGATTGTGCAAAACTAAATTTAGTAGCATAAAGGGCGGCAAACTAATCTATTGACACTTGACCACTCCAAGTCAATGAAAGTGAAAACATCCGTTCTGGTTTCAGAGAACATCGTGGAACACACAAAGTACAAGTGATGTAGCATATTGTAATTGATTTATGTGTCATATTGGTTTTGATGTCCAGTCTGTGTTTTGATCATGTTATATCATGTAATTAATATCTATTTTTAAATGACCTGATTTATATTTGCTTAGATACCACATTTGTAATTCGCAATCAGATAATGTATGTATTGTATATCAGGGTTGAGAAATGTATAGGCTTATATATAGCACCATCAGATTATGTAGCACTTTACAATTTTAGCAATAAGATTTAAGAGTAAAGCTGCCCATACACTAAACAATATATCGTTTGATTGGAACGATATTTCGCGATCGGACGACAGATCGTTTGAATGTATGGTAACATGGTTTTTAATTACATGTCCCGTGGTCGTTAAATAAGTGATTTTGGACGACGGTTTTATCTTATGACATGTCCAAACTTAAATCGTTAGGATGGTACGTTATCGTTGTGTGTATGGGCATTTCACGTTATTAATTTGCGACTTATAAAATAACATCTAATAAAATAAAGTCCTGCAACATACATACATTCCTAATATAAAAAGATGAACATTAACCACATAACATTCAAGACTCCCTCTCACCAACCTGNAGAGGAAGTTCTGTTATGACCGACAAGCACCTCATCCATTCTGCTGGCAAACATAAAGAACTTTCTCCGCCATGTGGGAGAGGAAGTGCTGGGGGAGCAGCTGGGCACCTCTCCAGTGCCAAGTCATGGTTACACAGAAGTATTTTTTTTTTTTATGCACCACTAGAATAACATGGTTCTAGTGAATGGTACCGAAGAGGGGGCGACTTTCCCAAGGGCACCAATATCCAGTAGAACCATATTCTAATGAATGTCCAGCTTTAGCCTTTCACTGAAACACAACTCGCTCATAAACCAGCATACAAACGAAACTATGTTATCTCAGAAACATCTTAAGCTTTTTAAAGCATACTGCTTGCCTGTATACTTTATTTCTTTGTGCCACTGTAAAGACACTGAAACAATGTATATATTTAAGTGAAAAACTTAAAGAGACAGACCTATTCATTAAANCTGTACTTTTGAGAAAGTATAGCAATGTATATTTAAAAAATAAAAGGCTATAATCCTGGCACAAATAGGTCTACATTTATACATGCAAGACTAAATAAGTGCTACCTAAACAATCAAACCTAATCTTAACAGTGAAATAGTATGAAAATGGTCAAAAAAAAAAAAAAGCCTATTCTTTTGAAAATGTTATGTCAGTGTTTTATGTAGATGGATTTGCCAGGAGTTGGTTTAATCTATATTAAAACTGTACACACACAAACAATGGTAATTTCAAAATCCTCTACAGATATAATAAGCCACCCATCAGTACTTTCAAAGCCTTTATCGGAGGTTTCAGAGAAGCCAGAAGTGAACTCCCAGTAACCATCAGGTAAAGAGCAAGTACTTATGAAGTATTGCCACATCCTTCAGCATGGCTGCTAAACATTTGGCGAGACTACATTACAANCAATCACATTGTTAAAAGATGAAACCATTAAAGCATGCATATGTATAGTATAATAGTAAATAAGTCCTTTAAAATATTAATTTTTTTCATCTATATATTGAGGAATATTGATGGTCTATTGATCATTACTTTATTGTAGGAATTTAAGGTCATGGATTAGGAGAAAAAGTAAAATTATAAAAAAAAAAAAAAACTAGTTACGGACTGTAGCACGACAATATTTCATAAATACTAACCCATAGAGTTCAGACAACTTTACTGACCTCAGATCTTTTCTTCTCACCAACTCTTCTTGTGGAATAATCCATGGCAGACTTTGGGGAAGACATTGCAATACTTTATCAGGGAAGTCAGAGAAATCCACCCCATATTCCATCAATATTCCTTCTGTTTCTGGCTCAATCTCACCAGCCTGGCCAAGGCTCTTCACCAGCTTCCTTTGGAGAGAATATTGTTCTTTTTTATTAAACATAAACATTAAACATAAAAACATACAATTTAGTACAATAATAATAATAATAATAAAAACTTCTGCGCACAATTATGAAACCATGCCACTAAAAGTATCTGACTGTTGCACTAAAACAATAACATAAGCACACCTAAGTGATGTACAAAAAGTGATGTATAATTGTGTGCAGGACATTTTGTCAAGCACTAGATTTTATGCCTTCAACTACAAAAGCAAAACTTTACTAAAAAGAAAGATTTGAAGTGCATGTGTCCAAACAACAAGGATCAGTTTTAGGTAAACCTAGAGTTTGATGCAAATAGACAGCTTATATTCCTAACCGTCTTATATTATTTAGCACAACTTTTGTTGTAATACAGTTTTTTGGGGGTTTTTATTCTATTTCTAAAATGGGCATTATGAATGACCATTTGTTACATTTATTAACACTGGTCCACAGCACCTATTACCTCAAACTTCATTTCATAAGGAGTATATAAATTTCTTTGAAATTTTTAAGACTATAAGTCAACCCGAATATAAGCCGAGGCACCTACTTTCAACTCAAAAACTGGGATAACTTATTGACTGGAGTATAAGCCTCCCCCAGTATGTCTGTCTGTCACCCCTGTCAAAGGCTCATTGCCCCCATAGGACTGCATTGTCTCTATGGGGGCAATGATCTTCCCCAATAAGTCTCTATTGTCCTCCACTTTCCCACATGTGCAGGATTAATATAAAGGCATATAAGGCAATGTAAAGCTCCTGTGACATGGTGTAACCCATACAGCACACTATCATGCCTGTGTCAGCTCTGTGGGCTCAGTGTGGTGGGTGAGTGGCATGCTGCATGACAATGTCACACTCTCCACCTCCTTTGCCTAAACTCCATCNTTGGCTGTGCAATTCAAGTTCCACACTGTGCCTCCTATGAAGTTTGCAGTATGGAAATCTTCTGGATCCTGACCAATGCCTGAAGACTGGTGCATACACAGACCTATAATATTAATTAAAACCGTTTTAAACAGATTACTAAAGTNGAAAAATCTTATTTAATGCATAAAAAAACAGGCAGTTTCTGATTTCACCGCAACTGTTCTGATGCCTGATCCGAGCCTCAAACTCCCAGTGAACTAGGTAGTAGTGAAGCCATGAATCCCTCTTGTGATTTCAGCAAATCGTGATTCTTGTTCAATTTCAATGCTGTTTTCTGAGGTTTATTAGCCGCACCCAAGGTGCTTCCTCTGTGTAACCCTTAACCCAGCAATTATATGCATGTCGGATCCACTTACTTTTCCTAATCATCAACATAATTATTATTCTTTCCTCTCTCTTCTCAAATTCACAGTGCAGCTGTGACAAGCATGTCAGGTTCTCTCCAGGATCACAAGACCTTCTTTCCATCCAACTGTCTGATTAGTCAGTAATGTACTCATTTATTATAATAAAAGAAAAACCCCACACACAACCATTGAACTAGTCTTTCCACAAGGAACACACAGGGTTCCTGGACAAGCAAAGGTCTTTAAAACAAGATATTTACCATTGTATTAACCAGCAAATCTGATCAAGCCCCTCAATATAAGGAGTGAGGACAAAGACCGAACTTGAAGACCGAAAAAAAAACCACAAAAAGTAGCACTAGATGGTCCAGTTAACTGGAAATCACCAAAATGTATCACAAATTCCAGAAAAAAAAAAAAAACAGCAAAGCACACAGGAGCAAATGAAAAGGAAATGCTTATTCTAATGTTTATAGCGTCAATAAACTTGACCAAATATTAAAAATTTTTTGCTGTCAAGTTTAGGCTCTTACCCCTCAGCAAAGTTGCTATCCTCTCTCCAGGCAGTTATACGACAGATAAAGAGTGTGTTCACAAAATCTTGAGGTCTGATCAAAAAGTCTGCAGGACAGTCGCCAAGAGGAACATGAATTCTGGGGAGTCTATGGTCCACAGGTGAAAAAAAGGCATACTTCTTGGCAAGGTCTCCATTCTTGTCAGCCATTGGTTTAATAAAGCCAGTGGCTGCTCTTGAATGTTTTCTTTCCAGTATATAAACCACCTAATTAAAAAAAAAAAAAAAAAAAAAGGGTACAAAAATGTTAATGTTAAATACATTTGGTCAAGTGTACCATACGTTCCAAAATCCCACATCTGACTGCAGGCAACGCTAACTGAATGAACTATTCCCAGCATTACATATATTTGGTTCCCTACATCTACAATTCAATATCTTCCTATATAAAAGCTTTAACCAACCTTCTACAAATTTGATCCATTATTTAATATTATACGCACAAACTTACACTAGGAAATAACCATGTTAAATATAAGGGGATGCAAATATTATTGTAAGCATGCAGATACTTTGGTTTTTTTGTCTCTCTTTCATAGCAAAACAAAAAACCTCAAAAGTAAATCGCCTACACTTAAACCTATGCAATAAAACAAAAGAATTGCTGTATCTTTAGTTCAACATGTGTTTGTCCTGGTGTAATATTCCGCCTGGAATGGTCTTCCACTGATGTTATGATGNTATAAGTGCTGAAGATGTGGGGAGCTTAATCGGGCTAAAATAGGTATGAGCTTGCCTAATTTGCATAAGCTTGGTCACAAGGTTAAATAGGCGATACTCAATTGCAGTCATTTTTAACGACTTTAGCATTCCAAACGGCATCATGGCCAGACCATTTCCTCTGTCAAAATCACTGTGGGCGAACACTATAAAACAAAACCTTGCTGCACCACAGGTTGCAGATAGTCCAGGCTGCCATTTAATGCTTGGCCATGCTGGTGCTAGTAGAACTTCCATTGCATCAAGAGAACAACAAGTATTAGTATGCCCAGACACCCAGGCTTGCACCCGTGTGTATACAATTGTGTAATATACAAACATGTGCATGTATGCTGAAGCATCCATCAATGAGTGAAAAATGATTATTATCTATAGAGGTAGAGCTCCAAACTAATGGTGCAAAGTATTTTACCTTTGCCGTCTTCTGAAGGCCATCATCTGACAAAGCGTTAGAGTGTGTTTGATTAGTAGGCAATTTCTTCATTCCAGCACTCTGTGCCATTTCTGGATAAAATAAAAAATAAATAAATAAAGTTTATTGGAGACTCAAGTAAAAAAAAAAAAAATAATAATTTAAGACCCAATCAGAAGATGGCCAGTGAGGACGTGTGTGTAACCTTATCTGGCCACACTAATTTGTCCCCAGAGATGCTGCCCAGTTCAAAATCCCATATCTGCCTTACCCCTCCTTCACAATGCAAACNTGCTCCCCTTATCCATTCCATACTAACCATACTCACAAAGGTCTCAACCAAAACCTCACCTATTTACCTATCTGACCTTTTGTTTGTATGAAGTGGACTAGATGGANAGTGATACGACAAAAGATTACGACCTCTCTTCACAATTACTTTGTCCCACCTCAGAGATGCTGCTTTACTCTGGAACTCTACGCCTCTAAATATGTTAAGAGTCTCTCAAGAACAGACTTCTTTATTAGTTTACCGACCTCTACCTTAACCCATTGTNCCCATGTTTCTTCCTCAGTGTCCCTTTGTCACATCTTAAAGTCTGTTCTTCTCTATTAAGACAAAGGGGTATATTTACTNAACAGTGAGATTGGAAAGTGAGGATGTTGCCCATAGCAACCAGATTCAAGCTCTCCGTTTCATTTTAAATACTGGAGATCTCAAATCTGATTGAAAAGTGGGATGTTGCCCATAGCAACCAATCTCACCGCTTAGTAAATTTAGGCTGTCTCAGAAAAAAAAAAAAAAAAAAATGTACAATCTATACCAGTGGCAATTTAGAACTAACCAAACAAGCAAATACAATTATTGTATTTTCAAATAGTGGTTTCATTGACCTTGTGTAACAGCATTGTGAGAAACTAAAAGCAAGGAAAATCTCAACACTATTAAATTCATTTAAGTAGCCAAACCAAGTAACCGTTCCAAAGCAGCTACACCTCATTTAAACAACGTTCAAATGTATTCACATGTTCCACTAAAGAGCCAGATACTTCGTAACATTTTCAATCTTCTGCCAAATGGTCGAAACCACCTTTGTAGTCATACAATCACTATAACTCATCTCTATCAGGTTACAGTACAATTTGGGAAAAACAGTCTCCTGGATAATCTTAACAGATAAAAACAACATTAAACATTAACCTTAACAGACATAAGCAGGGCAGAATGGTTTCCAGAAGAACACCAGCATGTTTCCAGTATAGGAGAGGCTTAGCAAACCATATGAACTTTTTATAAAACATTGGTCTAAACAGGTTTGAAACAGCAAACGGTAACATTGTGTGACCCCAAGCAATGCATGGTATAATTCCAGTCCTCCTACAAAGCAGAATATGCAGGGTATAATTTAACACCTTAGCCTGACTCATTCATGTCACATGTGTCATGCAGAAACCAGTTACCCATGGAAAGCCAGGCACAGGCCACTGTAGGCACTGGGTATATCATGGCACAGGAGACTTGGGTCTCTGTACAATATACAAGGCAAAGGGGACCTGAACCAGATACAGGCTACAATACACAAACAAAATGCAAAAGGTTTGCTGGAAGTAATTACTGAATAGATAGCAGACAATTAAAGTTTATGGCAACTCTAGCCATAGGTTAAAGAAAGCAAACACTGGACAGCAAGCTGGAGTTTACTACACTGTCTAGGGGAGAGAATAAAACGATTACTTGTTTGTAACCCAACAGACACAAAAAATGAACAGTAGAAGGAACAGCTTATTACAGATACAGGCCCAACCCAAGACACACGTTTGTATACTAGAGCCAAGCACGTTTGCACAGCAAGAACTGTGCTTGGGGATATTATCTTGCTTAACAACATGTTACGTTTGTCTCCGATGAGGCCACCCTGACTTGGGCAATTCCGTGCCCTGCTGGCATTCATATCATTTCCTAAAAAGGACCACACCTCAGATATCATGCCACTTTATTGTTCAATTATAAATAACTCAGTTCCTACAGCATGAATATACAAATGCTGCTGGAGCTGTGCCTTATCTGTGAACATTAATTTTATTTTAGGATCAGCATGACTGATTCCTAAAGGGCTTTGCCACAAAACGTAGAGGAAATTACATAATCTAATAGATTTCACACAGGATGCTCAAAAAAATTATATATCATAGCTGTCACATATTGGAAATCCAGGAGGGATCCAGACAATGTCCACCACGTATACTACTACTCATTTATGAAACAAATGGCAAAGTCAAAACATTGCATAGGACAAAGCAAGGTAATGGGTAGGAACACCAAAAAAAAAAATTCATAAGTGTTAAATGTTATGTTCCATAGGAGCACAGAGGATCAAGTTTGGGAAACGCTGGGCTAACATTTCACAAGTTCCCACTAACCTTTATAAATAGTTGTGGACTAGTGGTGGCCATGCTTCAGGGAATTACTTAAACATTAGGCAGCTATAGCGTGGAATGGCATTTTAAAGACAGATTTGCCTGCTGTATGGCACTTCTACAAAAGGAGATTAAGGCCATTGGGTGTAGCCAAGGTGATAAATAAAAAGGTGTAAAAATCCACCAACCATCAGACTTTCTTAGAAGGGTAAGGCTAGTCCAGACTTCTGCAGGCCTGACAAAATGGCAAAATGTCAAAATGGCTCGTGACCCATCTATGGTTCCACTAACCAAGACTGGCAACACAAACATATTCCTCTACTGGCCCTTTGCTTTTAAAGCACTATTGCTAGTTACAAATCACCACTAATATTTACACACAGCTGTATTCAGACACTTGAAACACTTCCCTACAGATCACTCAGACTTTATTTGCCATCTTGCAGGAGTTCACAGAAAATGTAATAATTACAATACTTTAAATTTGACAGTTTTCATATTTCTTCTGTTAATTGTTTATAGCAAAAAAAATATATAAATTCTTTTTAAAAAGTAGTAATATTTTATTTACCCATTTACAATACCTTATAAGCAATGATAATATTGTATGGAAAAGCTGATAAGTTCATTTACAGACCCTAAGTATATATCAAACAATGTTTATGCTTGAGGCGCTATTCATATTCTCAAAGTTCTTCTACCTACACTGTAATAGGGTTCACCATACCCAAGAAAAAGAACAAAAATAATAGAGAAGGTAGTGTGTTATGGGAGCCCTTTGAGAGTGACCATGCAATAGTAGTTTATGTGGGTCAGGGATAAAGTTCCCTCACGATGTGAGTCCAGATCCTATGGTCCAGGGGTAATGACGGAGCAGCAGCAGCAACCCGGGCTTACTGCTGCTCCGTCACTACCCCTGGACTTCGGTACATGCTGTTAGTAGCTGGGTACGAGTGCTCTCTATTATTTATTTATTTTTAATCGGATATATTATCTTCATTTTACTATTGATTTTATTTATTATATGTATTAAACATTGTGTTTTAATTTTAATAATTGCATATTATTTAACTTTTTTTCTCATGTTTCCTTTTGAGATCTCTATCCAAACAAGTCTGTATGAGTAATACTATAGACTCTGGACTCACATCGTGAGGGAACTTTATCCCTGACCCACATAAACTACTATTGCATGGTCACTCTCAAAGGGCTCCCATAACACTGTACCTTCTCTATCATTTAGAGACCCTGTTCAACCTTTTACCCAAACATGTTTTAATTTCAGTTCCTTTCTTTTGCACAACATTTTATTTTACCCCCTGCCAAACCCTACATTGCAGGCATGTACTTTACTTGTTCATTTTATCAATCTGCAAGAGAGATAAGGAAAGTACGCCAACATAAATAATTTCCCTTGTCCCAACTTCCACCATCAGCTCCCACTATCTGTGTTCACTTGTGCTATGGCAAACACATTAAAACTATTAAACTATTAGCTTATGAATAATTTTAATTGGTTGCTTAAAAATAAAATGGGCAATAAGGATCCAACAAGGACCTTGAAAGGGTGTTCATGTGTGAAATGGATCTGAAATATACACTCACATAATGGGGTTTATTTTATTATACTAGTTTAAATCTGAATTTCATTAACTTTCATTAAATTCTCAAAACATACTGTACAGTACCGGAGTGTATTTATCTACAGTTTCCATAAGTAAATTGCAACTCTGAAAATTACTATTTTTTAAGTGCGCTGCTCATTCATTATGTNTATTTTCAGCCTTTAGTTAAAATTATTCAATAAGTATTACATGGAGTATTCTCACCTCAAGATTAAGCTATTTTCATTTATACAAAAAGACAATGGCAAACCTTTCTACCTGGAGAAGCTTGATTTGCTGCGAGGCCCAGCTGCTGGCTGAACAGCTTACACACTGAACAATGCCAAATCGCCAGTTTAGCCTCGAGTACATGAACTATAAGGGATTCAAACAGAGAAGCTTTTCTGAAAACTTTTCCAAAGAACCGCCAGGGATAATTAAGATGTATAGGATGGTTACGTGTATCTGACTGCATTAAAAAGAGCATTTGTATTTAGCTGTAGTTTGTCACTAGCCCAGCTGCAAGAGCATGGACAAATCCTCAGCAGCGAACAGCTGTGTAACCACCATTACAACCCCATAAACTTATATATACACACACACACACACACACACACACACACACACACTATAATATTCAGGAGCAGCTACCAGAAACAACTGAAATATACAAATCATGACTTTCTAACACAACACACAAAAATAAAAATAGGAAAATTGCAAACACTTTCACACCAATATAATTTCTGGTAAGCCGTTCCCTGCTTTTCTTCCATCACATCCACGTAGCACCACATACATACTTGCCTTTATTTTTTGTGAATTTTTAGTG
>JABWIB010006969.1:4888-20686 GCA_016617825.1 Platyplectrum ornatum
CAGTGTATGTAGAACATGTCTCTGTAGTGGTGATAATAGTGAGATGTGTAGAGAGGGGATATATTTGTGACATTATTGGGTCAGTGTATGTATTATGTCAATGTGTTGTTTCCATTGGGTTTATTGGAACTCCCTTCATGACAGCGAGGTTTCATTCATAGCATTAGTGAACCCTTTACCAATGTCCGTGACGTCTGTGGAATCTATTCACCCATAACACCTACCTTCCACCTTCTCTTTCTCAGTATCCCCCATTTTCAAGACTACATGGCTGCTTTTCTTTTTGCGACCTGGGTGCGGGAAGGGATTGTCACAGTTGCTAGTTTAGCCTCGAGGGAGCATAAGCGCCTTTTGATGTTTCTGTAGGCCCCTAGCCCTTCTACAGGCCCAGCACTATGTAAGCTCTGTTGTCCGTTTTCAGACTCTGGTTCAGGTCTCGAAGTGGGGGTGTATACGGGGGTATGCCATACCGGCACTTCTCCCACTGATGTATTTGAAATACTACAAATCTCCATTGACTTCCATTATATTCAGTGTTTCCATACCACCACTTCTAAATGTCCACTTCGACCACTGGTCCTAATGATACCCAATACTTCTATTAATACTTGTAATGAGTGGTGCTATATACGGTGCACCCTTTATCAATTCGTATATTTTGCTCCTACTACATATATTAAAACTTACATTTTATTGCCATAATGTTAGAAACTGTATGTTGGGAATACATATAATAGCAAAATTATAAGCGAAATATTAAAATCAAAGTAAAGAATGTGAGAAAAAGAATTGGCTCCAATGACGTACAATTAATATTATCACAGGAGAGAGCTGCCGCTCTCTCCTGTGATAATATTAATTGTACGTAATGGGATGGTTATGGGTGGGAGGCTGTTTATATAAATATATATGCACTTTGCACCTTATATAGAGAACTATAGCAATATTTAAAGCATATATTGGTTCAGTGCAATACCTAGAAGTAGGTGCACTGAGAAGCACCTTTCATATCAGCACTTATAGGGAATAGTGCAATATATAAAAAGGAATGGTGCAATAATACTGTGGCAGTGGGACTATNGTTCTGTATGTGATTTATGTGCAATAATAACAGCAAAAGCACTTTATATGCAATAACAGTATAAGCACCTTATACCCAGAATAGCACTTTAGGAAGTGGAANTAGTGCNATATTATTAATNTATTATTACAAAGCANNTGACACTTTTTCCTCATACCTTTTCCCTAATCTATGCTGAACCCCCTCCCTATTCCCATATTGTCCGAATTTAATTGTGAAACATATAGGGCACATTATACGTAAGATAGGAGCATAGATACAGCTGCTAGCCGAAAATTCTTTCTTTTTCTCACAATCTTTACTTTGATTTCAATATTTTGCTTATAATTTTCCTATTACAAAAATACAGTTTTTAACATTATGTCAATAAAATGTAAGTTTTAATATATGTAGTGGGAGCAAAATATACGAATTGATAAAGAGTGGACCGTGAACAGAACCACTTTTCTTCTTTGTATGCCTATCCCTGGTAAGAGCCTTCTCAATCCACTGTAATCTGCTGGTTTGATCCGAGCTCATTCGGAAGCATTAGACTCATCCCTGCTATAATGTACAGGGAGATGTATATCCCGCCTATGGCCTTGTCATGTTGGTATATATGATATGATGCCTGAGGCTGACCTTAACCACCCCCCTTCCCGCTATCAGCCCTTGTGGGCCCTAATGAGCTTCTTCCATCCTGGTGTCCTGCTCCCACCGAGGTTCAAGAAGCTTCTTTTTAAGGTGTCCACAGCAGCGTGGAAATGTATTTTACACTCCGGCTACAGCCCATGTCACCATCCATGTTATTATTCAAGGAATAATCGGCAACATTGCAAAAGGAACTGGAGTACAGCTAAAGCACCTCTTGCTTACTTCTGAACGTGCCATTTACTTATTGAGAACAATGCTGAGTACAGTGGACGTAAAGCATCAGATTTGACAGAAAGGAGTAACAAGGATGTAAAATACATACCGTGTTTCCCCTATAATAGGACCTACCCTGATAATAAGCCCTATTCTGTTTTTCAGTAAACTGTCTAAAATAAGCCCTCCCCCGAAATTAAGCCCTATCTAAATTACAATGAGGTGTCATAATGTCAGCAGCACTTGGGGGGACATGATTGGATTAAAAGCAGGTAAAAAAAAAAATAAGCCCTACCCAGAAAATAAGACAGTGTCTTATTATCGGGGAAACACGGTATGATCTTAGAACAGTTGTCAATGTTAATGAGCAAATGGTCATGTATCATCCTTTATTGCTCGTTTCAGATGTGTCCTTCTCGCTGTGTTCTGGGCAGTTATCCTCAAGGATCTTTTAGTGCTTTTATTGAGGTTCAAATGTTCATAGATTCACAGACAATGAAATACACATGTGAGACAGCTTATGTAAGGAGAATTCGAGTACACTTAGAGTTCAGCATGATTAGCATATACTTTTTATGTAGATATATATTTATACTGTAATCACAATATATAAGGAACCTTCTTGATTCTCACAGAAGCTAAAGACTATTACAGGTGAGAGTTTGCTCNGAGCTCATCCGGAAACATTCAGGCTCATCACGGCTTCCACAGCACTCGCTGGTACGAGTAAAGAGCGGCGGTGAATGATCGGCTGATTTGGTTGGATCAGGGCTTGGTTACCCCATGGTGGTTCTGCTCCGCACTTACCTTGTGACCTAGGTGATGAAGGCGTTGGCGCTCCAATCTTCCCTGTACGCTCCCTGATGGTTCACACCCCCGAATGATCAGTGCTCCCCATTTTTTTTAACATCATTACATTTTTATTGAGTTTTCACAGAACAAATGGGGTACAGAAAAAAGAAAAGGGGGATGACATCAGGGGTACAGAGTCACATATAAGAATACAAATTAACAGTAGGAATGCAGGAATACTGCCCGGGGGGGGGAGTAAGGGAACCATCATGAGCCTAACAATAAACCCAGAGGCCACAAACAGAACCATGACCAATGGGGCTCAATCCCCGCCATCAGGAGTTGCACATAGGTGGGGGGAGGCGGGCAAATAGTCAATGGCAGCACCCCCTCCACCGAGTTCTCCAGCCACAAATTCTTACCACGGGAGCCAACAAATAAGGGGAGAAGACGTCTGCGACGCACCAGGGACACTTCTTGTTTCCATTTCGAAGCTAAATTGGACTTTGTTCCTGATTTTGATCACAGTAGGGGGGTTGGGGTCCCTCCAGTTTTGGGCTAAAGCATCTTTGGACATAACGACTAATGGACTGGTCCAGGTCCCTAAACAGGTGGAGTAGGGCCACAGACGGAGCAAGGGAAATAGATACCCTATAAACCCTAGAGGCGAGGTCAAACACTTCCCACCAGAGCGGCTGTATAACCGGACAGCTCCAGATCACATGCAGGAGGTCCCCCACATGAGCACAGTTACCCCAGCACATATTGGAAACCGCAGGCCACATGAGATGTAGACGCGCGGGAGTGAACCAACTTCAAAAACATTTCAATATGGTTCGTACATAGGGACATTTAAATACTGTAGATAACAGTCGGGACCACTGTGGGATAGAGAGAACAGCTCAGTGCTCTCCATTTTGACGTATATTGTAGGTGTTGCCATCGTTTTTTAAATCTCCTTTTACTTTTTTAGGGCGGCAGCGGCTCATAAACTTAGTCGAAATTTTTCACAATTTTAAGGAAATTTGAAAGTTTCAAAAATGTAGGGGCCAGTTCATGTGACTCTGAGGGGCCTGCGTCATAGACAGCCCCATAAATGACCCCATTTAGAAAAATGTGCCATGTGTCGTAGATTCCTTGTATAATTGCTATTCATTATAATTGTGCTGTACACCTGACTACTCCTATTATTCTATAAAATGGATTGCAGACTACAGATACGATGGCTCATACAATGTGCAGGTATGAAATGGGCAGAAATTCCTTTTCTAATGATTTATCCCACAGTATTTGTAACACTACTTATTCTGCCAATACACTATCTATCGCACCGACAGTCAATAAGTAAATGATAAATAAATGCAGTTTTAGGAATTGCAAGTAATAAAATAATATTTTGTAAAATGTTTTCTTGTTTGTATTGAAATCATGTGTCTTCTTCGATATTGTTCCTCATTGTGCTTAGCATTTTGCACTCACCACATCAGCTGACTGCTACATACAGTACTGAATCCCAGCTCGGGTACATTGGCCTTGGGCCTTTCCATGGTGGCTGATGTCTTCCCTATACACACCAGTCCCTTACTTCTGTGCTTTGTGCCATTCAGCCTTGTGCCTTGTACTCTACCAGTCCTGTCTGCTTCTCCCTCCTGGTTCCCATTCTCCCCCAGTCCATCCATTCCAATCTCCTCCTCCACCTGGGTCTTGTTTGCTAATATGATTCCTGCCGGGCCGTACTGGGACTAAAAAGCAGCCCTGGTATTTAATGCACACAGGCCCACCTAGAGCTATCCACCAATCAGGCTGCTGATAGTCATCCTCCTAATTTTCCTAGCCGCCAGCAAGTCAGTGAATGGCTGTCAACACACTGATTGGTGGATGGTTAAAGCTCTCCAGCAACACTTGGTAGAGGCCCATCACTCCAGTGTCTTATCTGGCATTTGCCAGATGGCCAGTCCGGCCCTGGATTCCTGCCTCCTGCTGCTTCTCATCTCCATCGGTTCACTAGTCCTGCCCTGTGCACTCACCCTTATTAGCTGCACTTATTTCTTCCCCATCTCCCTGTACACTTGGGTGACCCTCTGGTTCCTTCTAATGAGCAGGTCTCCGGTCCTGCAGTACTCTCCCTGGTCACTGTTCCCGATCAGGGGGTTCTGTGGGTTCAGGTTGTGGATCCTGATTGATTTTTTTGCCTGTTGCTCTGGACCAGGGCTGAGATTAGACTCCGCATCCAGGCACCTCCTTGCAACAGGTATATTGCGGTTCTGATGGCGCACATCTAACTATAAGAATCAGGTATCAGCATTTACATTTAGGAAAAGCCGCAATGCAAAACATTCCTCTGCGTTTTCTCAGTCATTTGTGCGATGACTCTTCTATTCGTGTGATAGGTAAATTTATATTTAGTTTGGGTTTTGTCTCAAATCGTTGTCATTGATTATTTCATTATTTGGTTGTTACTCTTTATGAATACGTTCATTTAATGTGCTGTTCCGCCTTTCCTTTGGTGGAACAATTCTTTTTTAACCCTTTGGAACTGGCCTTTACACATGTTCGTTTAACCACGTGATGGTTGGATATGTAGTAAATGGTGTCCATGCATTTTATATAGTTCTGTGTTTATGATATTCTCTTCCTCAATACATAAACTGTAAATTAAACTGTGGTTTTAATTTAAATATAAGCTGAATATTGTCCATTACCATTATTTAGTGAATCCTCTAAACCTCCCCAGATGAAGAATATATCATCTATATATTGAGAACATTTTATTGGGGCTGTGCCTGTTTAAAGGATTATGCCATTCTCCCAATTCGCCAGTAATAAAGTGGCATAGTCAGGAGAAAGCTTAGTCTCCATGGCCGTGCCCTAATGTATACAAAAATGATTATTCCAGGAGCATAACGGTCTCTTGTTTCAGTGATATCTCACACTCTATCACCTCTGTCTCTCCCGTTGTGGGCCTGTGTAAGTGCCCAGTCCAGCCCTGAGTAACACCCTGTCTGATCTCTCCCCAGATCGCTGATTATCCCGGGTTCCATGTCGCCGTCACTGCCGAGTCTGCAGAGGGAGAACTCAATGTCTCCAGTGTGTCAGAGGGTCGCCAGCGCTGTGTATAAAGTGTCACTGATGCTGCTCTGGTTGCTGTTCCTGTGGGTCCCGCTCTGTCACTCCGCGGCCCCTGGATGTCACCTGACCATGAGGAAATTCTGGAAGGATTATAAATATTCTAAGGATGGAGATGTCATCATCGGAGGAATCTTCACTGTACATTCTCTATTAACGCATTTAAGTGCAGCAAAAGCAAAGTTCCCTAAAAACATATGTGCAGTGTAAGAACTAGTCATAATATTTATATAGGATGTTATTCAGGTACATTAGAACAGTACATACATTACTATTAATATGTTTCTATTACTCCTTACAGAGAACGTATATATTATTATATTTATTGAAGGTCCTTTTATCATACATTATTTCTCATGTGGCACACAACTAAAAGGAATCTGAGAGCTAGAATCTGAAGGTTGCTATAGGCAACATCTCCACTTCACCACTTCCNCAGCTTAGTAAATATAGGCCTAGGTTTTTTAGTATAGAAATAGTCAATGACAATCAGGTTGGTATCCAGGTTGGAAATAGGAAATAGGGTGACCTGGGCCTACATTTACTGAAAGGGAAATTCAAAAGTGGGGATGTTGCCTATAGCAACCAATCAGATTCTAGCCCTCAGATTCCTTTTAGTTGTGTGCCACATGAGAAATAATGTCAGATTCAAGCTCTCATTATGATTTTACATACATGAGAATGTGAATTCGAAATCTGATTGGTTGCTGTGGGCAACATCCCAAGGTAATAAATATATAAAACAAATAGAAAGGGAACCAAAAACATCCTTTAACCAGGTAAGTAACCCAACTGAAAAACACACACTCAATAATGAAGGCAAAAAGAATAAATGACCTCCTGTTGTCTTCTTATCTCAACTTATAACCAGTAACAAGTTTTTATATAGCGCCATCATATTACGTTGCAGACAGATTTGGTGGGGAAGGGGGCCCTGCCCGCAGACTTACATTCTATAGAAGGTTGATACATAGGTACAAAAGGAACAATTTAGTCAGATGTCAATTAAACTACCGGTGTATTTTTGGGATGTGGGAGGAAACCAAAGCACCTGGAGGAACCCACCAGACACATTGAATAGAACGCAAAGCCAAACAGACCAAGAGATGTAAAAATGTAAGATAGGAATAATTCTCTAAAGGGTCGCGGCTTTTGCCAGAAAAAAAAAAGAGAGATTTTCACTTATAGTATCCCGCCCTTCCCTCAGATATTGTATCGCCCTTCCCTCAGATATTCTCGGCAGTACAAGATGCCTTCAGTACGTCCACTCATGTAGTAATAACAAGTGAATAAAGCTATATTTTCTGTGCTGCTCCACCTGCAGCCAGACCTTCACGAAACGCACTCTTTTTAAAATACAATTGGAAGCAGTTTGAAAACAAACATAAATGTGATGGGAAGAGTAGCGCTGGTGTTTGTTGCTGTGTGAATGACGCAGAGAACCCCATTATAATAACTATTCAAACTCCAAAAGGATGTGTAAATGATGTTTCCATGTGCAGAGGGTTAATGGTTAATGTCACTGACATATCTCCGCGCTTCCTCGTGAGTCATGAGCGCATCATTAAATAATCCATCTGGTGGATTCATTGGTTCCCGGTTTGCATTGTATATTTCTAATACTCATTTTAGCATTTTCATCAATTGTTAAACTTTGTCATATATGATCTAAGCCTCAGCCATTACCAAAAAAGCATGTACCAGATCCAGACTGCAACTTACAAATGTTCATCACTTACCCGTTTATACTTGAGAAAACGATGTTGACTTGCAGGGGAGGCAAATTGCTGGAAACAGTATTAGAGTTGAGAAGCATTGTTTCCAACCACAGTCTAATGTAACAGTAATGCTTGTCACTGTGTGCAATAAAATATACTCTGCCTGCAAACCAGAGGCGTTGTAACTTTTTTTAGTGGGGGGGCTAGCCCCCCTCCTCACAGCGCCCCTGCTCCTCTCTCTCGCAACGCCCCCCCCCCCCCCCCCCCCCCCCCCCCCCCCCCCCCCCCCCCCCCCCCCCCCCCCCCCCCCCCCCCCCTAGCTTCTGTTGCGGCGCCTCTTCAGTAACTGGAGTGCCTGTCACTGTAATAGGCACTCTAGTTACACTGCCTGTAAGTGAAAGTGCTCAGAGAGCGGCTGTAACAGGCTGACTGCACTCTGGAGGAGAAGCAGGGAGAGCGCCCCCTTCACTCGCCTCCCCTATTCCGATGCCTATGCTGCAAACAATAACATTGATTTTATCTCCCCAGAAATTCATGGTATTGCCCAGGTGTAACTTCACACTCATACCTTCAAGACATGTTTGTAGAACTGGCTTTAAGTATTTCATATCAAACATAGCTACAAATAGAGATAACAAAATGGGGGAACATTGATTTTTTGCTTTCCTTAGAATCGAAACAATTTTTTATACCAAAAAAAGATAGTCTCCACCACTGAGATCTTATAGCAGGTACAATTATTGTAATGATGGTTATAAATAAAGGGACTTCAGACCCCTTAGGAATGTAAGGTCATTCTTTACTTTCATAACTTGATCCTTACAATGGAGCTCATGGTAAATAAATTCCTCACGTGCAAACACGACAAAACTCACATCACAATAATTTCTTTAACCCATTCTAGGTCAGTGGAACAATGTAGACCACACATATAGATTTGATATCAACCTGAAGTATTTCTGTCTTTACCTAAATAGTTATTACTCTATTCTGACTCAAAAGCTTAAAAAATGAGAAAACATTTGGTATTAGGGGTGCATTGAAAAATGATGGAGAACCTAAGGGTGCCTCGACTGAAAAAGTTTGGGAACCACTGAATTATGACATAATGTCAGTCATACTGAACTAATTTTACACATATTGTTTCTTACAGGAACATTTTAACATATAAACATCATTTTTGGAATCACATTATAAATTGGCCAATATTATATTCCACTCCAGTGCTTTCAAATTTTTAATTAGCTTTTTTTACCCCCAAAATGTTTACTGCAGTGCACTTTACACTTTTGGGACATTTCACACATCAATAACAACAATTGCTTTTAATTGTTTGCTCTAATGTTTTTGTTCTAATAAAGCTGATTTGGTTAGTTTATCATTTTGTGCTTTCATATGTACAAATGTTTTTGTTGGTCTCTGTAAATGTTTAAGTTCCAGGTCTTGAATAGGATTGTGTTATCCTCAACGTCTTTGTTAGTAGCATTCCTAGAGATTAATAGAGATTCGGCCCTAAATTTCTATCAAAATCATGGTTGCAGAGTAACAGGGCTTATACAAGGGGGGAGAGCTTAGTTGGGAAAAAAGTTCTGTTATACCATACCATTGAATACTGACCCACTTAGAGCACTGATGTGCTCAGATTCACATTTGCAGAGAAGGATTCTAAATCTTACTGACCCTTCCCATATGAAGAGGGTGTCGTCAATGTATTTTTTCCATAATACTAGTTCTGCCCTGCCCAAGGGGATAATGGTTTCTTCCCATTTGGTCAGAAACATATAGGCATAACATAGAGCAAACCTGGTACCCATGGGTGTCCCTCTTTCTTGCAAGTAAAAAGTTCCATTAAAATAATTATTATGTTACAAAAATCAATACATTTGAATAAAAATTTTTTAATGACTTCATCTAAATCTGGTGTCTCAAAAAATGTAAAATGGCTTTTATTCCTTCTTCATGTGATTCATGTCTATAATGTGGAAACATCCGCTGTTACCAGTTTGTATGTCTCTCTCCATGTGATATTTTTCAATACATTCAACACATTTGTGGCGTCATAAAAGGATGAAGATGATGGTTTATGAACATTAGATTAAAATTAGATGTTAGGTACTGCAAATTTGTAGGTCGACCTGGGGGTTGTGGTGGAAATTTATGAATTTTAGGCATTTTGTAGAGAACAGGAATGATCAGTTCTACTACATACATGATTTGTTCTTGTTATCACATTTCATATTTATTTAACATTATTTATCATTTTTTTAGATAATTTGGTGGTGGGATCGTCCTTTAATATATTATACGTTGATGTATCTTCCGATTGCCTCATTATATCCAGCTTTTTTTGCATTTTATTCAGCACGACATTTCCACCAACCTTGTCAGCAGGTTTTATAATGAAGTTTCTATTTTTATTTAGCTTTTTTAGCACTAGGGATTCTTTTTTATTATATTTTTGTCAGACATTGAGTTCAATTCTTTTTTGTTGTTTTCTTATGTACATTTTTTTTAAATGTCTTGATAAAATTGCCTTTTTTTGTATCTACAGATGTGACACTTTATACCTTTGCTAAAATCCTGCTAATTCACAGCATTTATTGCGAAACCATAGTTATATTGTTTCGTGCCAAATTGCAGTTCAACTGGAATAGCTAGGTGGCGCTGCTGCATATTGGATACACAGACAATTGGATGTAAATGGGATAGCTGCCAACCTGAGTAATGAAAATCTAATTTGATAGGAAATACAGAATACTGTGACCTGCCATAGTGGTGGGAGAGGTGTGGTAATATGAATGCTGTATAAGTGACTTTTGTTTATATTAATATAATAATATTATTATTTTACCTTTAACAGCATGCAGGGAGAATACTTTATTGCTGCATGTTGCACACAGATACTGACCAGCATTACTGTTACACTGTTATTACACATCTAGTGTATTGTCACATCTGTGTAGTGTCACATCTGTAGCATTGAAGGTGGACCTGTCGGGTCTCTTCTGTTGGGTGTATTTTGCTCATACTTTTATCTCCTGTCTTCATTTTGTCTCCTATATAATTTTTTTTATTCTGTTAAAAATGGATGTAGATGGATTCATCCTCTCAGTCTGGCTGTTAGGGTGGTAGACAGAATATATACAGAGGGAAAAATATCTGTAGCAATATTTAAAGCCTCCCATCATTAAAAACTGGTAATTGTTTCAGTTGTTAGGCAAACAGTGAACATAATGAAAATAGGCGCACAAGATGAAAGTTCTTTGGCTACTTAGGAGCCAGTGGTGAGTAGCACAATGGCTTCTCAATGTTTTTGAGGTAGTATTTCCTCTAAAAAACCAAACATGAAATACGTCCATGTTTTAGACCTAGAGGAAGTATTGGGGTTGACAAGGTGGGGAAGGGAAAAAAAGTAATGAGGAGATTATAAGAGCTCATCCAGACAGGAAGCGTGCAGGAAGAAAATATGAGGTTTAGAAGAGAATGTTGGGGTACACTGAAGAAAAAAGCGGGTTGCTGACTCTTGGAATGTCCATGAGACTCCCTAATTGTGGGCAGTTCTCCTGGTAACCCAGGAGAGTTGACAAATCTCCCAGGACCTGGGCTGATGCAGTGATTTCATGTAAATCATTGCCTCATCCCCGAACCTTCCTACAATCGTTCCCACAATCTAATCCAAATAATAAACTTTGCTTTCCAGGAAGCGGGACTTTGTGCATGATTTACATAAATCATGTCCTCTGCCCAACCCCCATCTTGGAGATGTTTGGGTTGTCCCATGGAGAAACCAAAAGTTTGCATCCCTGGAAAAGAGAGACTACTGAAGTCAAGGATGGAGACCAACAAGAACCTGAGCAAAAGATATGAGAACAGTCAAGATAAGGCAGAATCACATTAAAGAATTAGGAAAAGGTGTTCCACAGGGAATGGGTAATGAAGTGAGAAGTTTTTAGAACATTGTTTAAAGTGGGTCAAAAGTGAAACAGAGGAGAGAGATAGAGCAGTTGTTAGAGAGTGAAAGTTAGGGACCACTGTATAAAAGACATAAGTGGAATAGTAATGTCAACAATGAACAAAGACCAAATTTTGTGTAGTAACTAACTATGATATTCAGAAATTGAGAAGGTCCATTGAAACAGCAGGAGATGTTGTGAGTATGTAGAAGTATATCGGTGCTCGGTAGACTGGACCATGAGATTTCAGATATATAATGGAAGTGCACAACAACCATTTCCATGTGCAATACAATCATTTTACTGAGGTCCGTGTGATAAGTAATATAGATGATGATGCCTGGTTATGTTTACACAGGACTAATAACAGAGAGTATCAGCAACTCCAGGCTTTTATATTGGCCATAGATGAGATNAACAAGAACCCGGATATTCTGCCCAATGTGACTCTGGGATATCACGTGTACGACTCCGGTGGATATATAAATAAAGTCATGAAGGACGTTCTACAGATAATGTCCGGGGACAAGAGGACAGCACCTAATTACTCATGTAGAGAACAAGGGGAAGTGGCTGGTTACATTGGAGACCTCCATTCTCTCACCACGCTGCCCATGGCTCAATTACTGGATTTCTTTGGCTATACACAGGTACATCAATATTTATCTGCATAACTGTTTATTTTATCATTTAAATATAATCCTAATATTTATTATTTGTTTTTAACAAATTATTCAAAATGTAATGATGTCAGCTGCTGAGAACAAGGACAGAGTAACTCAAAGTCAAAGTTTCACTGGGAAGAAGTTTAGAAGACGACTGGCTGGTCTAGAGCTGAACCTAAACAGAATCAAAATTGATCTTACACAAGTCCTAATCACAGCAATCCAGCATTAGCATACATTATCCAAAATGTACAAGCAGTATGGTAAAATCTCTGGCCTGTGCTGCCACAACCAGTGTATATACGTGGCACATATTAGAACCTGTGATTTCAAACAGAACTTAAAATGAAAATCTCCTGATGAGACATTGGATATAGTGAATACTAGGCCTAAGTCATGATTACTTGACACATGTTCAATACTATTTATAAAATAACAATTCTACATCAGACAGAAGCATTCAAAAACCACTTTCATATCAATATATAGAACACATTTAAATTAACACATAAAATAAAGGATTTCCAGTCACTACTCTCATTACTACTCCTACTGCTTGTATGATGTGCTGCCCCGTCACTGTTTTTCAGGATTATCTATTACTAATACTATCGCTACTATATGCAGTATGTAGAAACTATGCAGTTTTAAATTCTAAGCACTATCTTTTACCCACACTGGTCAAAAAACAAAAATCATAAACACACAAAAGCAACTGTGAAATACATCTGTACAAAACTTATTTTCCCAATGAGCCCACATTGGATCCTGCACCACTGATAGGGTGTGTCCTGTTCCACCAATGGGGTGTGTCCTGTAGATATCTCCACCCACGCGGAGCATCCATATCAGTCATCTCAATAAAAATAGCGGAATAAGTGTTTATACTTTTTTGACTCAACATCATGGGGAATTGTATAACACTTTAGAGAGTTCGGGAGATCCCCCACTCTTAATGTAGTATTCAGGGAGAGTTGGCAACTACGATATTGATATTTAAGAAGAATTACATTTTACACAAATTTATGTCGAACTCATAAATTGTCATCTTGTGACATTACTTATGTGAGGAGGCCCAAACCCCCTGCAAGCTGACATAGGGTATATAGTGTACTGTATAGTAATATGGGTTATATTGTGTGATCCTATATATAATTCCCAGTATAATGATATGGGTTAATACAGTGTGATCTATGGATTCAGTGTCCTGTTCTATGGATGTATTCTAGGGATGTATTGTTTTCATTGTAATTTGATCCCTGATCATTTTTGATCCATAAACCTTTAGATCAGCTATGGAGCGAGGGATCCGCTGCTGAGTGATCGAACTCTTTATCCAAACTTTTTCCGGACAGTCCAAAGCAACCATATGCAGCACGTGGCCATTGCTAAGTTACTGAAACGATTTGGATGGAACTGGGTGGGAATTATCACCTCGGGTGATATCTATGGAGTTCAGGAGCTGGAAGATCTGAGCAGACACTTGTCAGATTATGGAATCTGTATTGAATTTAAAATTAAAATTACATCAGCAAATGACATCCGTCCTAACAGGAACAGAGCTTCAACTAGTAAGGTTGTTATCATTATTGGAACAATCTCTATGAATATGATCCAGTTCTTGCAACAATTGATGCATTATATGCTTAAGAAGACCTTTATCTTTCCGGTCTCATGGACTTGGGCCACACAAATTCCTGATGTCATTTTCATAGCTCACTATAGTTTGGGTTTTTCCTCTACGTCTCGGAACACCCCGGGATTTGACGAGCACATTCACAGTTTTCCTCCAGCCAGTCATCCGTCTATTATTTATCTTGTAGATCTTGTCAATCAGCATATATCTATGAACTATGTCGATTTTCAAAACGTTTATATATATACAAACCATACTCCATATTTTCCTGATAACTGCACCAGAGCGGATAACGATACCACACTATATAATGTTTTTTATGATGATCCGCCCACTTACCGGGCGTATATTGCCGTTCTCAGTATGGCACAAGCTCTACACAATGTGAATACAGCGTTACAAATGTCTGGGGAAAAGCGCGCTCTACACACATTTGATTTCAGACATAAGGTGAGTGCGATTCTTCATCATGTATCTTCAGTATAATTCAAGTGGGCATTGTGACTATATAAAGCCAATACGGGGACTGTCAGTGTTACAGGTGAGAGGTGATTAGATGGTCAGTGGTACAGTACAGAACACGACATCATCCTGCCCTTTAGGTTTATTAGGAAACTGTCTATGGATCTGACAAATTAAGAAGGGAGTGAAATCCCAAAGAGCTAATCCATTATTTCTTCTCGACCATACGTTTACCTGTCCAGTAGATATTGTAGTCAGAACCTTTTGATCAACATACGGGGAAAAGTGGAGAATTTATCCAGAATCAATAAGTAATAAACTACAATAATTATTATCTCTGATTGATCATTAGACTAGTGTCTGATACCCCAGTCACATTCCCAGGTACTTACAAAGTGTTCATCATATTCTCTTGTGGAGACCTATTTAGTCTAAATACCTACCTATATCTGTTTACAGAATTTCTTTATTGGGAATGTGTTGAAATAACTGGGGTGTCAGGGTTATTGCAGACTGGGCTGCAATGTGTGGCTACTGTGGCAGGTGAGGGTTAGGATAGCGTGTTAGGTTAAGACTGCGTCGTCTTTGCAGCTATCAGTAACATGTAGCTGCTGAGGTTCAGTACAGAGAACTACATCAGGGCCACCGCCACGATCGGCCGGGCCTGCAACATAACGCCAGGACATTGTGACGTCATGACTATAATGGCGTCTACATGATTTTATGCTGGCTGCCGGCAGTGGCCGGTGCACAGGTACAGGGCCACTGCTGGGGGATGGAGCGAAGGCCGGACCCGGGACTGTAGGCCTGTCCCCCCCTGATGGTGGCCCTGACAACATCCCTTCCTGACAACTGTAAGCAAGATTGTTCCATACATTATCTTCCCCGGTCATACATCAGTGCTGAATTCTTCTACTGTTATATATAGTGATAATAGTGATTATACTCCATGTGAGGATTCTCTGTTACATGACAGTCACTACTGATTATTCTTGATTACTATTGTATCTGGTAATAATGATGATTATACTTAATTCTCCCACTGGTGTCTTTGGAATGTGTGCAGACCCCTTCTGTACACACAAAATTAACCTAACATAACACAAGGTTGTAAAGTTTAAATAAGAATTTGGGGTTTAATAAATTAAATGGAATACGTTATGTAAAAATGGGTTAAATGTATTAATTATTAGATTTACATTGATATTGGCCATAGAGCAACTTAGCAAGTGAAATAGTAAAATGAGAGCAAACAACACTCTAACAACAAACAACAACAACTACCTCAGTGCTATGCCCAGGGATCACAGGTAAAACTTATGTAACCCACCTATCAGACACATTCCTTACTCAACTGAACCACCCCTAGACACCCTGCCTGATCATTTTTGGCCCAATGGATTCTGAATTGCACACTATGGGGTATATTTACTAAGCAGGGAGATTGCAGTGAAATTCGGGGAAGTTGCCCATGGCAACCAATCAGATTTGAGTTCACATTCTCCAGAGTGTAAAATGA
>JABWIB010006970.1:0-11427 GCA_016617825.1 Platyplectrum ornatum
ATTGAAACCCCATCAACACACACATAGTTTCTTAACTCTACCATATCCTACCAAAGGTCTTCATGCTTCTTTTATCTGGGCCTAAATTTACTAAGCAGGGTCATTGCAGGGAGATTGAAAAGTGGAGATGTTGCCCATAGCAACCAATCAGATTCAAGCTCTCATATTACATGCTAGAGAATGTGAGCTTGAATCTGATTGGTTGCTATGGGCAACATCTCTACTTTTCAATCTACCTGCAATCTCCCTGCTTAGTTAACTTAGGCCCTTATGTTTAATCTTAACTTGAACTTATTCTAAAGATTGGGTAAGAATTTGCCAAGCAACCCATTGCTGCTCTTTAAGCCTTTGGATCCAATATAAATTCTCACACTATACTGCATGATCCCAACACTTACACAATATTTCACCTATTCAGTGCCATGGTAAAAATGTGCTGATGCTCTGGTGGGTTCTTCCCTTCTGGCAGACTGTCCAAAGACTATTCTGAAAAATCGTAGGTCCATAGATCCCCCTAACATCTGAAAACTGGTTCCTTACCCTCCCTGCATCACACACATCACTCTTTCAACAATTAGATAACAATGCAAATGACATAATTACTATCAACTCACTGGAGATCACCCATCCAAAGTGAATGGCTTAACCTTTTAGATCTCTGTATGACGGAGGACATTATTTCCTCAGACAATTGAGATTTTATAATAATATACAATTTTTGCAGGGGATTAGCCCTGTTAATTGATAAGCTGGGCACACACGGTAAGATAAATTGTTCCAATCTAAAGATTTTTTCAAGAGTGGGTTAAACCATGTTGAACTGCAGGGGAGGCAAATTGAATTAGTTGCAATCAGTATTACAGGTGAGAGATGATGTTTCCAGCCCAAGTGTAATAACAGTGTAACAGTAACGCTGGTCAGTATCTGTGTGCAAAATGCAACAATAAAGTATTCTCCCTGCATGCAAACACTGACATTCATTTTACCTCCCCCCTGCAATTCAACATGGTTTTACCCACTCCTGAAAAATTCTTTAGATTGGAACAATTTATCTTACCGTGTGTGCTTAGCATTACAGAAGACTCAGAAGCAGGTAAATGTCCCCTGGAGTTAAAATACTAACACTTTTTATTATACTTTGTTTTTTATGTTTTTGTTACTTTTTCAATTTCATTTTTATTGTTATTTTTTTTATAAAAATACATGTTATTTTATATTATGACAGCGCAGCTCACACTGAACAGCACAGAGCCTCTGCACTTGCATTTCACACTGCAGGGCAGTGATCACATGCCCATCTCCCCTGCGTGCTATTCAGAACTGCCCGCCAGAATCAGGTCCAATATTCTTAAAATGCCATATAAAGTTCCTTGCCTGGAAATTACCCCAACCACCCCCCCCCCCTATTTGTTGAATTATTTGTTATTTTCTATTTTACAAAGATGCACAAATAGACATCACATCATTACACCACACACACTACAAGCTCTAGTTAAATTAACATTTACTTTAAGTTTTAAGCTCTGTTGTTCAGGCAGATTTATTCAATTTCCATTTGATATAAGAGATAAGGGTTACTTAGGATAGGATGCAATCTACACAGAATATAGGTTCTCATAGCTTAGGGCAAGGGAAAGAAATAAATTGAATTATCCATGGGTTTAATTTATCCTAATTTGATTTTGCAAATTTAATTGTGGGAGTTACTGAACTTGTAGACAATTGTGGTTGTTACTGAACTTGCAGATCGGTTGCTATAAGCAACATCTCCAGTTTTCCATTCCTACAGTTTAGTAAATATAAGGTGGACAGCGTGCAGTAATATGTATTGCAGGAGTCTGTAGAGCTACAGAATGTCCTGGTCTCCCAGAATCAGGTTTGTTTGATTTGGTTTTTTTTTTNATTCCATTTATTTACATAGCTCTACTTTGTAGTAAGCATAGTGTGTTAGGCACCTTTCTATCTGCATATATCTAGATTGTACAAAGAAAAAAATAATCCAGCTCACAATGTACAATTGGTTTCAACAAAACACTTGAAAAATGATTAAGACAAGAGGCTAGAATTACTTAACTGTGGAAAAGGGAAAGTGGGGATGTTGTCCTTAGCAACAAATAAGATTCTAGTGCTCTTTAGTATAAACAGGCAATGTCAGGGAATCTGATTGGTTGCTATGAGCAACATCACCACTTTCCCTTTTCTGCAAGCCCAAAAAGGGTTTTAAAACCACATGGAAGAAAAAGTTACCAAAACCATGAACCACATATTTGGGATGTGCAGTTGTAATGAATAGATCCAGTCAAACCAGGGAGGTCATTTTTTTTTTACTAACCCTTTACCTATACTACAAAAGAAAGTATACCCTATGGATAGTTCATCTGAATACTGTTAAAGAAAAAGAAACTGGAAAGTCATTTAAAACTCAGTACTCCAACCTTGTCTTCAGTCCATGCTCAGATTCCAACTGCAATATGTGCTATAGGCCTAACCTACTGTCTACCAGTGTTTATGTGAATGTATTTTTTTATTCTGTGAGTATAACAGCCTGGGAAACCAGGATCTCAAGAGGATCTCAAGATAACATTATTATCTCTATGCAAATAAGTTGCATAACTAACCAGAGATGCGCGCACTGAGCTAACTGAAATGTGTGTGCATAATTGTGCATTATATATATAAGAAAGACACCCACACCCAGTTTATACAATATACATAGATGTACAAATGACTATGTGATGCTTATGTGCATGGTTATGTGCATGGGTCTACCATCTCCACAGCCTAAAGGTAGTCAAAATAGTGCCCTAGTGGTGCTCCTGATTGATGGGTATCACACTACAAGTACAAATGGCACTTTAAATGGCAGCATGTACTCACAGTAGATGGCTGGTGATGGCAATGGAAATTAGCAGCATACCTGCCGATGGTCTACTGTTCATAGAGACGCTTGCAGCCTGACAAGTTTTGCCCCATTTCCGTTTACTGAGCAGACTTAGAGGGCGCATTTATTTGCATTACCAAGAAAGCAAAACATGCGCCATATATATCAATATGAACTGTGGCTGCAAGGGCACGCTGGAATTTATAATACACCCTTTTTGTTTCTTCACAACATACTCCGCTCCTGAGTATTTTATACACAAGAAATGGGTCATGTTGAAGGTCTGGTATATGGTTATGTTAATTCTCCCTTGTTAATTGTTAATTCTACCTATTTGGTTACTAAATATTAATTGGCTTGATAAATAGGGATATCTAGGCAGACTTGTGTTTGTACTGTGCTCAGAGCAGTGTTTAGCCTAGCTTGGGAAGTACACCCCTAGTAAAAGTCTGACCCAAGGTCCTCATTGACATTTGAAATGAGGATGCACCAGAATTCTGCATACAGTGGTGGGCATAAGGAACTGCCATACTGTAATATTACCATTCCTAGTCAATTCATCCGGCGCTCTAAAACCTTGTTAACCAGATTTAATTTAAAAAAAACTTACCTGTAGTACAACAATAATAGCACAACGGTAAAATAATGCATTTTATGTACATGTAACAACTGTTTCTAACTGTTTCTATATCCTCCATGATACATTCATGTCTGTGCATTTTCTACACACTGTAGATTTTATATAACTGCGTTGTGATATTAACTAAGCAACAGCGACACCTTGTGGCCTGAAGAGACATTTAACATTCCTTCAAGAGAAAGGGGATTATTGCGTCTTAATCTAATCACATGATGATCAGTAGTGCCCCGAAGGTCTACCTTTGTGTGATCTATGTTGGCATCAACTCCTCTCTTGTCCTAAAGCCCTAGTGGGCGATGCAGTGATTGCAAAACCTGTATTGTAAATTACTTTAGCATTTACCCGGTTCCTTTTTGAGGAAATTATTTATATTTGTGGAAAAACCATGATCTGTTCTGTAAATATATGGGGAAGACATATAGAACCAGATGCAGAGACCTGACTTTTGAATGCTGCTTGCAAATGTCAGATGGGTCACTTACAATCAGCAATGGTCAATGCAATCAGTAGAGTGACACCCCTGAGGGGGTATGGTTTGTCTTTAAGCAATGATGCACCTCAGGAGAACCATATTATACTGCAGAGGAATCAAATGAATAGGTTGCATTCAGAATTAAAGTCAAAATGTTTCCTAGTTCCTAGTGGGAGTTCTGTAACTCAGATAAACATATTCATTTGAAATACTGTATAACATATCTTGTAATGTGTTGGTAGTTTTGTAGTGGTTTTTGTTTAGTTTTTTTGTAATACACAAAATTCAAAACGCAAAGATATAGGGCATAAAAATAGATTTTATTACATGCTCTGTTAGAGGGATTACATACTTTAATCATTAAAATTCATTCAGTCAGTCTGATAGAACCTTAAATACAGCAATGTGCTGAAAGTCCATCCAACAGCTGCTCAATGTACAATGAACCTAATACTTTTTTGCAGCCTTCATTCAAGAAGGTCAGATGCCCAATGCACATCCTGACACCATAGAAAGAGACACACAGGAATGTACGCTTCTCTGCCTGCAAATAAGCAGGAAAGGAACATCTTAAAACAATANGCAAAACAGCGACACTTCTGTCACGCCAAATAATGGATCAATTCTATGTGTGCTTTTCCCCTGAGGTCCACTTTGTATTGTATGTAACAGTCCTGCAAATAGAAAACTCCCTAAGACAGCAAAATCCAGTCCAAAGGAGGAGAGCTACATATGCTAATAAATCTGGCCATGGAATTATAAAATGCAGCTTAGTACATATTGGTTTACATTTCCGACATCTGCCTTTTTAATAATAATAAAAACAATTCAATTGTTGGAATAGCCAAAAAGGCACTGCATGGTTCTCTATATTCCCTGCTTAATAACCTAGCACTGGCAGAAACCAATCCAAGCCAGTAAAACGCTGGTTCCCACTGAGATTAAGCTAGACACGTTTGCTTCCCCTGCTACAATAAAGGCACTGCCCTTGTAGTGTATGGTCACTGGCAAGATTGAACTAGCAAACGCCAGTCTTACCCCCCCCATTACAATATTTAAACTAACAATGGTGACCATAAAGTAAAGCTGTTCAAACTCCTCCATAGGAGCCAGTGGGACAAAGTAAATTATTTATCTATCTATCTAAGTCAACTATTAAAATACCTAATAATGAAAAATAACTGGTTGAAAACCACTAAGATTTCTATAAATCCCTTTGGCTTTAATATTTTTGGAGTAACTGCCTTGAATAAAGAGTTGAATAGAGAAAGGTGTTTCTGCTAAAGGCACTGAGGCAAATATATATTGCGGTAACCAGATAGTCCTGTTATTCCCCTCACCTATAATGAAAATGTTTGATCATTGGAATTTGCAAATGATATGATATTCCCTAGTAAGAACATAAGCCTATAGATCATTGGTTTTAATGCTCATGTGGATGTACAGCCTCTTGTGTTTCCATGAATCACGTGTGACTCTTGATGCTTCCATTTTGTGTGGATTCCAGTGTTTTAAATCAGAAGACAAATAAAATATATCATTGTACTGGCCTCTCTAGGAACATTAAAATGACATGTACTGGAATAATGGGAACAAAAAACCTAACCCATGGCAATCAGGCATCAAACATGAACAGTTATCAAATCAAGTGCCAGGATCAGCCACAATCATGCATAGAGGAGACATGACCATGTAGTGAGCACTGGGCTTTGAGGACATGCTGAATCAGCTAAAGCACTTTCTAAGCTTANGTCTCATAAAAGGTGCCTGATCCCCCATGTGCAGCAAGATATGACGTTAAAGTACCTGTGTGTATCCGTTAATATATCAGTATCATGACCTTACACCATCCGTGTTATACAGCATGACATATTCTAAGATATGATAACAGCATTGGATAACCAAAAAAACAAAACAAATAAAAATAAAAAGACAGGTACATGGTACCATTATTCAAAAGGACACTTTCACTGACTAGTGCACCAAGGTAATAGCATGTATAGATCCCTGATTTACTGCCAGCGTGCCACAAGGCATGCGAGACATACGGAGTGTGAGCTGTAACCAGTTTGCTTGGTAAAGGCAGGTGAATTTCCTATGAAATCCTCTCTCTGCCCATTCATGACTTCCCATGTTGTTCCTCTTCCTCTGAGGCCAAAGGCACTGCGAGTGTGAGAAATTTAAAGAGAAAAAAAAAATTGTTTTAAAGAATATTTTAGATATAAAAAGTCCCCTGAAAACCAAAGGCAAGACAAGAAGCCTCAAGGTGCCCTCAGCTGGCCAAGACTGGCATAAATGTCCTCAGAGTAACTGAGCTCCTCAAAGATTGGGATGAGGCTCAACAGCTCCGTGTCTCCCATATCATCGAACCAGGACTGCACAGGAACCTGTAACAGAAAGTAATCCGTCAGACCAAGAGAAGAGAAAAGAGAATATTTTGTTTGAGGTCTGTTCAATATGCACATTGTAAAGCACTTTCTATAAAGGAAACATTCAAATACATTGTAAGTGATACGGTTACTAATAGCTTTTCCATTTGCATACAGCATACTAATAGGATTAATCAAATGCAGCAGTTTAGGGTACATTAAAAAAAAATATTGACCTATGTTGCTGATTTTTGTGAAAAACATTATGTAGCAATGTTGGTGAAACAGAAATAACTTTTAATCAATGTTGTAAAGCGGCTGTAGACATCTGGTATTNTTAATGGTTTCCTAGTAACTGGCTTCTACTGCGGCTCAATACAATCTGTCAGCAATAATTAAATAAGGAGCGCTTGGAAAATCACACAGAGATGTTGCTCTTATTAATGACCTGTGCATACAACGCTGTTACACAATAATGCCAGGAGACATATCTCTTGTGTTTTTACCCTGCATTTTTCCCAGGTCAAAAAGGACGACCCCTTTTCCACTGAAGTGTGAACCTGGGTTTTTTCCAGGGTTTTAAAGGGAAACCCCTTTCCCACTGCAGTGAAAAATCCCAGTAAAAACCCTACATTGGTCCCGGGAAAAAACCTGGGTCACTAGACCTGGGTTTTTGTTCTTGGGACCCATTTCCACTAACAAATAAACCTGGGTTAACCCAGGTTTTTTTGGGCAGTGGAAAAGGTATTAGGCTCAAAACGTAAAAAGAATCATGGGAAAGGCTGTAATATCATATATGCTTAAGGTGATCATATACTCCACGTAATACAGCTGACTTTTATTTATCTATTAATGGACTCAGATCTGCTGTCTGCTTACATAATAGTTTGAAGAGGATTACACCCTGATCACTTTATAAAGATGTACCTTATACGACACACACACCTCATTTACTACTGTAGTAAGTATTAAAAGCTGACAGACCACGTGAAATATGCTAAACTCTCCGATAAGCACACACCTCCAGGAATGTAAGTAAGCCAAAGATAGATCAGAATTATTTTATTCTCCATTATTTCACAGTCTAACTATATCGTGAGGTTGTCAGTTCAATTACGAGACTAGACTTATGTCTGTGTGTGGAATATCTGTGTAAGTTAATTAGTCAGTTAATAAATATATAAATAATTGTGAGGCCCATGGCTTCAACCTTGTATTCTCCAAACCAGAGGTCTGGCCTCTCTTTGGCAGTATTCAAAACTACTGGGCATTTTATCTCCATAATACTTAGGTAGCATCATGATATGCTCAGTGGTACTTTATTCCATACTATGTAGTCATTGGGCCATTCCATACATCAGGACCTGACACTTACTGCATTTTCTGGATGGAAGATGTAGGATGCAGGAGAGTTGTCTAAAATAATGGTTTTCTTTAGATCTCTTCCCAGACGACTCAAGTCTTTTACATAACAGCCCTGGTGGTAGACGCAAGCTTCCCTGAAGAGACGGGAGCGGAAGACCCCTTCCTTATCTAGCAGATCTGTGACAGGATCAGCGTACTATGGATAAAATGACAGGATAACATGACATATAATTGAATTTATCACCAACTGTACCCACAAACGAAATCTTTATTCAGCACTATGTACATTAAGGGATTGATTTACCNAACCGCGGAAAAGTGGAGATGTTTCTCATTCTGACATTCTCCAGCATGTAATAGGAAAGTCATGGCTAAAAACCTTATTGGTTGCTATGGCCAACACTTNTCCTTTTCTGCATTTTAGTAAATAGCCCCTACCGTGGTGTAATTGAAATAGAAAACTATGCAGCAAACCAGCTAAGCGACAATTGTATGTAACTGTATTTGAAACAATTATACAAAGCAAAGAGCCTGCAAGACGATAATCACATTAGAATTAAAAACTACATCAGATATGGAATCTTATTTATCAGGTAATGCCGTTTAATTACTAGATTATTTTACTAGGAAATTTTGCTCAGGTTTACACTTTTTAAAAGAGCAAAAACAGGTGCAAATAAAACTCTGGATCAGCCCCATAAATCTGAAGAGGACAGAGCGATTTCCCCCTTACCTTGGCAAGGCTAGCAGTAAATAGCACACATTCATACAGCTCTCCCATTCTCTCAAGAAATTCATCCACATAAGGCCTCTTCAGAACATACACCTGGAAGTAAAAGAGGAATAATATAGACTGGTTATTAGATTGTTTCGCCAATACTGGCTGCATAGGTGTTTCATAATATATGATCAATTTTCACATACAGCTATATAGATATGCAAGATAAGTCTGGCATTATTTCATTATGGACATAGATGTATAGAATATTCATCAGACTAAACCCTAATAAAATAAAATACAATATATTTACCAAATATTAATGAAATAAAGGCAACTATGTCACTGTACATGTCATTATGTAAGTGGGTTTGGTTATACTGATCGAATCCCGGCCTTTATCTCACAGTGCTTCATCATGCTGTCTTCCTCTGATCCACGTGAGGATTAAGTCATCCTGTGACTTGTACTTCCAAGCAAATATCAGACTTCGCTGCAAAATAGCTGCTTCCTGAAACAAGTAATCAAGAGTAGGCCGCGCTGTGAGGAAACAGCCTATCCTGGATTACTTGAACCGGGCTACAGCCACAATCTCCATTTAAAAGTCCTTAAATCAGCAAAACAAAAATACTATTAAAGAAACAAGAATAAAAAAAAGACCAAAGCACACTCACCTGATGCGTAGTCCCCTCGATCTCCACTGGTACTATAAAATCAGCATTGCTGATTGGCTATGTGAGTAGAGAAGAAAATGCATTAGGANACAATGAATTACTGGTGTCTGTGCTTACACCAAGATTGTGGCACTACTCAGCTTTACCTTAAAAGAGCTGTGGACCAGGGTTTCATCCAGATCTATCACCATGCATATTTTCCCAGCATCTTTTGGTGTTACCTCAGGGAGCAGAGAGGTGCCTGGAATCTGAAAAATAGACAATATATCAACTCTTTCATGTTACCCACAAAGATTTGCTGAGATACTCTAACTGACTCACCACATGACATCTAATAGCAATACCAGGACTTGTGACTTTCAAAGCTAATATTCCTGACCCACTCGCACGAAACATGCAGCAAAAACTGGTTTGTCACTAAACATCATGTTTGGTAACGAGAAAATCCCATTTGTAGGTTCAATACGAAGGAAGCAAATCAACATGAGCAATCATTTAATGTTACATTTCAAAGCATCTACATTAAATGACCTTGTCCTTTTTTGTGCATGTTTCATTGAAGCGGTACACACCACTAAATAGACTAGCAGGACTATGGGATTACAGAAGGCAGCCATTCCTTTAACAAGATATGCTCACTCTAGCTTACCGCCGAACAGGGAGTACAGTGCTAATTAATCCTTAGGGATGTCAATGGTTTTACAAATACAGGAAGACAGCACTTCAATGATCATTGCTCTTCATTTTATCTACCTGGAAAGGATGAAAGAGTGAGCAGAGCTAGCCGGAATTAGATCCTGCGACCTGCAGGTCACACAGATGCTTCCAGGCAGGAGTCTCAGCTGGCTGAGCCAACCTCTTCGGTCCCAATGGCTGAAGCATTAAAAAGTGCAGGTGGAAGAAGCTTATTGGTGAAGGTGCATTTCACAAATTAGTTTCTTTACGAACTATGCATAGAACAGGAAAATGAGAACAAAATCTCGGGACAGGATCGGAGGGATAAAANAAATAAAATCGTTCATTTCTATAAAAAGAAATTTTAACTACGTGAGTTAATGTTACCATGGTCAGCATGCAATTCATTCAGTGGAAAATATTCAAATATAAAATTAGGGGGGAATATGGCTAACTGCTTTATAATGGAGCGTATACATTTTTCTAAAGCACTAGAGATGGATCAGAAGATGTGATGTTCCATTGCCCCGTCCTCTCAGTAATTCATTTATATGGTTGGTATTTGCAAAGTCCCCCTTGGTCTGTGAGTTTAGGTTACTGTTTGTCATGTACTGTTTAAATGCNTCACATGTTAGTGAACAGATCACCCAGAATGAATAATGGATAAAGCACTTAGCAGTATGAGAATCAGAATCCAGGATTTAATACTAATATATGGTCACCAATTTCCCCATTATTAAAAACTGCCATCTACTAGGACCATAGAGAAAGAAAGAGTGTTATACATTATATAATCCATTTGATAAAGTATCATTAACTTCCCTTATAGCCACTTGAAGAACATGTGAGCCCTANCTTTTCTTTAGCCCATGGACATTAAATGGCGTATGAAGCAAGACCACAACACAATAACGTATTCATACCTGATAGAACTGATACTGGAGACACTGGAGCAAATCCGACTGAAAGAAAGGGAGACATTTCAGAAATAAACTCTTCCCAGGATGTAAATCTTACATAACACAACTGCTGGTCAGATAGTCCTCAACACATTGTAATGTATTGTAGAGATTCAAATCTATATAGAATACATTTGCAGTCAGGAAGACATCACCCTTTATACCTCCTGCTATAGGATGCATGAATCCTATTATTTGAACATACCTTTGGAGTGGATTGTGCCTCCTCCTTTTGGGTGGGAGGCTCACCAGAGCCCACTGGTCGGTTGACATTCTGTGCGCTGAGGCAACAGAAGAGCGCCTTGAAGATGCTCCGACTTCTAGGCTTCTTTGGTGAGGCCCTGGACACCAGTCCTGCAATGGAAGAGCAGCAAAATCCACAATTAACAGTTGGCAATTTGCTTTGTGAACACTAGAGGGCCCTAGACTTCATATAAGCATTTATCTTCTGGCTGACCAATAGCAGGCATGAGTATTATTATTATTATTGCGGTGGGCAGGGGGTAATTACAAAAGCTTGTTCAATATTGTCAACTACAGACCAACGCAATTTTTTCATTCTGATCAGCCAGTTTTATGTCCCTCCATTATTTTACTATTCTTCACAAGTAGGATGGAGAACTATCATGTATTATAGATAGTAACCCACTTGACACAGAACACATAATAATCTT
>JABWIB010006970.1:11827-25568 GCA_016617825.1 Platyplectrum ornatum
TATATATATATATATATATATATATATATATATATATATATATATATATATATATATATATATAACATAAACAAGGGGAAAAAAATAACCATGTGTTTATTTAATACAGGAAAGATGCAGCATTTACAAGTATATAGGTGGGAATGACAGACAGTATATTTGGAAAACTCACAAAAAAAAAAAAAATGACAATATAAAATAATTGCATATGATAATATGAGATGTCCAAATGGTAATTATCAATGTATCTGAACACTATGGAAATGCAACCCACGTACTCATGCTGTTCCAGACCCCTAATCTTATCATTGCTGGGTATGTAAAATGGAAAGGTGTAAAAGATGTGATGAAAAGATGTGTGTACCTTGCAATGATCAGGCATGGTCGCAGCAGAGAACAGACCACACATAATAGCGCTCTAAACACTTATCGTATGACTAGAAAACACTCATTTTATTGGCAAATTTTACAGAATTATGAACCAAGCTACACAATATGAAACAAATTCCCATCTGGCTTAAGGAGAACAGTAATAACGGCAGGATTTGCCAAGATAATAACAATAGTAATAATAAAAAATAGTAATAATAATAATAATAATGATATCTTGTATTCATGAGAGGAGGATTTGTCATTTGGCTACAAATGAGAGATTGTCACACTCTGACGCCACCGCCGGCCGCACATAATGAAATGCAGTAAACAAGCCGCTGCTCTGACCACTTCCTGGTATTGAGGCCACACAATAGATCTCACAGAATAACACAGCGTCTCATTCCAGTACACGCCTGAAGGACAAATCCCCGTGTTAAGTGTCGTTTAGGAAATTGTATTAAAGAATTCTTGTGTCATTCATAGAATTATCTTGTACACAACTAATGAAGAAGGCAATTGTGTTCATTATNCTGTCCTTTATATATATAACTATGTATGTAATGCAGGCCTCTACAAATACCGGTCGCCATAGTGACTAGAAAGGTACGGTTAACCCATGGTCTCCCTCTCCTAGGGTCTCCTGGGGACTGTCCATGTCGCTTATGCAGGGAGGGACACACAGCCACCACAGGGGAGACACAGGAAAAGAAGACTTCTGTAGGTAAGTAAAAATTATTTTTTATATCACATCCCTATTTACATATCTTTATTACAAAAAAAGATAATGGTTGCTATGTTTAATGCTAATTTAAATAAATAAGCTTTCCATTAGATGATAATGAAGTAATTTGCACATGCCATTATTATACATCACCAGTAGCATTTTAGATAATAATTAAGACTCCCATAATGTGATATTTCTGTCAAATGCTGGTTTCAATTGCAATTATATCTACTGTTATTAAAGTGTTTAACAAGCGGAGCAGACGGAGCTTATGGAAGCAGGAATAGAGTCAATATATCCTAGGTAATAATGAACACAGCAATGCACTTTATCATGGAAACAATGTTAGCTACTTTGATTTAAGTTAAAATAGCGGGGACATTGTTAGGTTTGTATGGAATGGGTTGCGGTATTGTGTATCCTTTATTAAAGCTAATGCAAGGAAACCACTGCTGGTCACTGCCATTATTATACAGAATGCAGCAGGTTTTCAGTATATTTATCCCCATATACAACAGTTGTTACATTACAGGGAACTGCAATGTAATGTTATGAAGGAAGAGCCTTATATAGCTTATATAAACAGAATAAAGAGAATTATAATGCATAGGGAGTAGTGTAGATTTCTCCATAACATCTGGGGATGTGCCACACAGTAATATATACACTGTACAGTGTCTGACGCTGCTGTACTGGACACACACATTGCTTATTACCAGAACAATTAAATGCAATTAAATACATTTAATAAAAGGAAATAGCTGTGGAATACATAGAATTGGGCTGGGCAGAGGAAGGGTGACACGTTTTCATGACTTGGTTTGTATAATACAGGGCAGGTACCTCAAAGCACACTCTTATTATAGTACTCTGTGTTTCTTCCAAATATCGATGTATTTCTGAACATGACATCATAGAAATAAATATAGAAGGAAGAAGACGAGGTCACTGGATTATCTCCTGGGGAAGATCAAAGAAGTATGACTGAGATGACCACTCCTGACGCCTCGGATGGCGGGACAGTCAGAATTTGGTAATTAGATATAGATCCACATAACCTCCTTATAATTATGGGCCCGCGCTACAACACAGAAGGAAGCCTTTTATATATATTCCACCCTCCCCTGTAAGTACAAATTACCTTTCCGACACCCTGGGCAGCCCTTCCAACAAAGAGATTTGTTATTTTCATGTGGCTGTCTCATCTAGCACAGCCATCAAGCTCAATAGCCTCTGGGCTTGTAAACACAGTCATTAATATCAATCTGCATTCTGTACTAAATATGGCTGAACTCCGACAGCAGGGAAAACAGCGCTGCAAGAAACAAAGAGCATTTCCCGTCACGGCACTTCTGTGGATCATCAATACCCACATAGAGAACCTGTTCTGTACATGGCAGCCGTGCCTTTATTGTGTAGCCGCGCTGGTACAGTCATGGCTGGTGTCGCTGTGTAGATGACAGTAGTGTATATAATGAATGCTTTATACAATATTACTGTACAGGGAGTATGCTGTACTGCGGGAGGTGTGCAGAACAGGTTAGAGCTTTTCTCTACACTATTAATAAACAATATAAACGTTCTTTTTGTGCATTTATTCGGATTATAGTCATTTATTAGACCATACATGCCTAAGAATTGGGGTTGTGTATGCATACATGTGTTGTGCAGGGGACAGGACTGATGTGAATGACATCTATTCTCTATACAGTGTGGATAGAGATAAACAAATAAATAAATAAATAAATAATAATAAAATTCACGTGGGGGACCTTAGGGTAAAATCACCATTTACTTCCTGTTACCGTGTTTCCCCGATAATAAGACCTACCCCGAAAATAAGCCCTATCCTGAAAATAAACCCTACCCCGAAAATAAGCCCTAGTGAATTCCACAGGACTTGGGGGCATGATGGGTATAACAGCAGGACTGGGGGGCATGATGGGGATAAAAGCAGGACTGTTTATATAAATCTCTGTCAATGTTAATTGAAATAAGACCTACCCCGAAAATAAGCCCTATGGTGTTTTTTTGGACCAAAAAATTTATAAGACAGTGTCTTATTATCGGGGAAACACGGTAGCTATGGGACTTCACATCTTCAAGACATTTTGTATTTATTTCCACCAGTCTACAAAGATGAAATGACAGAAGTTAATATCTGAAGGTAACCCGGACCTAATGGCAATACAGAAAGGCGGGATCTTTGTTCTTGCTGAGACATGCTGCATTTATTGAATGAAATGACTAACACAGGCGCACACAAAGTATTGGGAGTAACGCTTGAAATTGAACTAATTACCTGCTATCCCACATACATTTGTTTTGTAGTAAGCTCCTAATTATAGTACAGAACATAAGTACTTCCTGTCATGCTTGAAGTTTTCATTTTATGGATTTCCCTATATATAGTCATCGTGTGCATTACCTAATGCAAGATACTGTCATTACCAGGTCAGACCCTAGAAAGTTATAGGTTCTTCTATATATGTAGCTGAGGGTAAGTAACACAGTAGCTTCTTGGCTTTTATTATAAAACACACCTTGAAGTATAGTGGATGGAGGATCTGGAACTGCTACAGACCTGACAGTTCTGACGTGATAATGTAACAGAAGAGAGAAGGAAGACACTACATGAATTCTCTCCATAACAAGCGCATTTACCCCGAGGGCAGCAAGACGCTTCAGGCGAGCGTCATTTACTAGCTACACATAAACACGCATTATTGGCATCACAACCAAGTGCACATACCACAGCTGGAAAACAATATATCGTATTAAATCTGAATTACTTAAACACAGAACTCTGCAGCAACAGGAACATCTGCTTAGCAACTTAGCAGAGATCTTCCTAACAAGCAGCGTCTCTCCACAAATACAAATCACTGAGGCTGCACATAAACTCAGCCCATAGTGTTACTCTATGCTAGCCATAAGGCCGGCAGCCATATAATAACATATAGACACATCAGCTATGTTCTCATATATTACATATTGTATCACGTCTTCTGCGCATATAGCCTTGATGGATGGTGTTCCGCGCTGCGGTCTAGTTCTGGTAGCAGCCACAGAAGAGTTCCCACGTCACATGTATGACCCTAACTTCTGTGGGTACAAGGGGTGAACCCAGGAGCCTACCTTAATGTTTCAGCAAAGACAGTGTAGATATGNAAAGGTTTGCAGCTAAACATAGTTTTTATTAAAGTAGGGATCAATACTGTCAACCATTGTTATGTTATTATATTTTTTCTCCCTAGGATGTCAACGCAGCCCTCACTGTATTGTGTGATTATATATATATATATACCCACAATCTCAAGAATTTTTGGGGTGCATTCCTTCACTCCCCTGAGTTTAGGTGTCCTTGGATTGCGTTGGGTTACCTGATTTATGATCACAAAATACAGTGAGGGCAGAATAAACCCGCACACAGAACTTGATAACGTCTGATTACTGTAAGCGCTAATTCATGTAATTCAACAGTCCTTCCTCTCCGTTTTGTAGTTTCCGCTGTGATGTCTTCCGAGTCATTTACATGAACTGTAGGTTTGGGACAATAATCAATATCCGCATTCANAGGCAATCAGGAGGATTGTGACCGTACATCTGCTGCATACATTAACATGCAAGATACATCTCCTAGCTCCCCAGAACAGCNACACAGCAGTTATACACAGCGATATTATCTGTGCATATGTTATAACAGAACAGATCCTCTGTGACATGAAGCCTATGAATGGGGATCATAAAACAGCATTATGAAGTACAATGGCCNATGATTCAGTCACACACCCATCTTTTGTTCTTGTTGGTTTGACACATTCTATTGGGTCTCCCATCATATATATTGTGCCAGTTGGCCACTATGGGATGACATCTGGTACCACTATATAATACCATTCTTTCCACATTACCTTCTCTTCAATTGCTGTGTTCAAGCTGTATCCCTCCCTTTCAAAATTGCCTTTAAACTATAGACATATGACCCCTTGGTGGAGACCCCTTCAATGTTTACATACTGTATATAATCCAGTTATGCTGATTTAATATGCCACCTGCTATATCTACTAGTTACAATTACTGGCGGGTGCTGCTACCACCNTACAACATTCAAGACAGCAGTCCANGCAATAAACACAACATTAGTGACGAGAGATTTTCAAGTAAATGATTTAATCCTTACCCTTAGCTTACTCTATAATAAGTGGCTGGGGGAATGCATTACAAGCAATAAAGCACAAGACTTATTCTTATATTTTCCAATATCTCTTACACTTTATGTCTTAATATTTGTATAACACAAATACACAGGGCACATATAAATGGGATTAGAGCAGCTTTAAGCATAACCCAGCCTCGTCGACGCTTAAACAAAGTATACATAATTTATTGTGAAATATGGAAAGCGTTAGAAGGCAGATGGTTCTTCAGTCTGTCACCGATCACACAGGAACGGGGGCTGCTCTAGATGCACATCGCTGGGGCCACGGAGAGAGAAGACCCGGGAATAATCCGGGCCAAGGATCACACCGGGGTGAAACATTCCCTGTCACCAGCCAGATAAAACACTGGCTTATTCAAAGGTACCAGGAATTGTTCTGTGGTCATAACATTAAATGAGCTTCATAATAAAACAATTCCATTAGCATAATTACAGAAGGAGGAGAGGAAGATCTCTGTACAATATGTACACAGGCCTGAGATATTTATTACATTGATTGATTGCTCCCATACCAAATGCTTCACATTATTTGGAGTTTTTCTAGCCAGGCACAGGTACTTGTTATTTTGGTATTTGCTCAGCAAACGACAAATGTTTTAAAATTATTATTTTTTTTTTTTTAAACAGGAAATTTGAGGAAAAATGATTTTACAGAAAGAGTAGTGGACAAGTAGAATAGCCTCCCATCAGAGGTGGTAGAGGCTAAGACAGTAGAACAATTTAAACATGCATAGGATAGACACACCACTACGCCTCAGAAGTTTGGAGCAATAAAGGTTGAGGTAAAAATAGGTTTAAAAATGGGGCAAACTACATGGGCCAAGTGGTTCTAACATACTGTCTACTATAGAAGCTGTCACAGTGTCTGTTCCGACTGGAGACGGTGTATAGTAAAGCTTCTAAAATGATATGAAGTATTCATGAATAGGGGATCCATATTGTCAGCATATGCCAGCCTATTTAGGACCCTATTTTCTTACATTCGCATTCAGGCAGAGGTGCTCACATTAATCAGAACCTCCATTGACAATCCTATTTACAGTGTATTACCCTGTATGCATGGAGTGTATATGGCCATGTAACTACACAGAGCTTGCCTGCATTGTGCAAATACAATACGTGCCATGCGCCTTTAAATCACACAGACCACCCGTATTTTCACTCTGGACTAGGAGACGGGCGATGCCTGGATGGACAAGGCCCGTCACGTCCGTCCCGTAGTCTTTCCCCCATGTGGTAAAGTGCACAGGTTTATTTCTTTTATATTTTGTGTTCCCTGGTGCAGTATGTCTGGTAGTACACACAGAACACATGGTGAGACGGACACTGAACTGAAGTCTATTTACGCTGTGTGAATTCCACTAGGTCTCAACAGATATTTCACTGTTACAGAAAGTAAACATTGCACCACACTACAAAAAGCAGAGGTCTTGTGTGCAATGTGTGCACGCTCTATTTATACATGCTTAGTCAAACTAAAATACAGCCAGTGTCATCTTCAAAGGAAGCCACCCAGCTGTAATAAGCAACAACTATTCATGGTGTCATAAGGTGGCCGGTGAAGGGACTGTGCTGTGAACATAATGAGAGCTAAATGAGCTTTCTTATGCCATGCTCGCATTACCACCCTGCCAAAACACATGGTTTAGAGTCACACACACACAAACACCTGTTTTACGTTGCTTTGTCTATGCTTCTATGTTTGTCTGAGATATTTCATGTTTCCGCCATTAAGACACTGGAATAGTCATATGGAATACACGGATGGCGGCCCTCCTAATAATCATTTTAGACAGGTTGCGGCTGCTATGACATTGCTCCGTACTCATGAGTCTACTGCCTACATTTACTGAACTGCAGGAAACGAAAAGTGGACATGTTACCCATCGCGACCAATCAGATTCTAGCTCTCACTATCCCATTATATACGAGACAATGTCATCTAGAATCTGATTGGTTACCCTGGTCAACATCTAGATAGGTACATCTAGCTCTAGATATAACAACCGCCACACACTAGAAAGATTATCGCTGCCAGCAGGACGAGGCCAATAATCAGGACAGTTTTCCTCTCGGAAAAGTTCCGGCTCTACACTCTTGCAGATGATTGGCTGCAAAGATCTCCTGTCTAGCTCTGCACTGATTGGCTGGTGATGACAGGACCACACACTGACTTGATACTCGAAATTTGTAGGTCGCTCTAATGTGTGGTCAGTTATGAGCGCCAAGAGCTTTTCGTAAATCATTTGCCAACAGCTTACAGCATAGAGCTGCCCACTTCCGGAAAGAATGAGGGGATTGTGCACTAAGCTGTCAGCTACTGGCAAGTTATTATGAATGATAGATCCATCAGCCCAATGGTAGTCACTAGTAAAGTGTAGCAATCATACAATACACAGCTAGTTGTCTTGCCCTCACCCTCATCTATTGAAGTTGTGCATTATGCTCTGGTGATCTCACCACTGCCTTCTGAATACATAGGCTGCAATCGCATGAACATGACATCACCCACGGAATGAATGGCTGCATTATAAATAGTCAATATAACTGTAATATGCAGCAGACAGGAAGAAAACAATAAAAAGCAAGGTGCTCCTGGGGACTGTGTGTGGGGCTGCCAGATCACATTTGTGTGGTCTTAATTCAACTTAAGAGACAGACTGTTCTGGATTCCGAAATTCCATTTCATTTAATAAAAAAAACAATGCAGGGTGAAGCTCTGCTGCCAAGAACTAGTCATGCGGCTATATTAACCAAAAACACACACATCAACTTCCATTCTAACTTCTGCTGTTTATTCTAAGCAAGCCATAGAAACACATGTAGACGCACAACAAATGGAAGGAGCAAGTAAAGAGCAGGAAGCCTTGATGAAACGCGTTCATTTATTATAGGCCATTGATGGCATGTAAAAAGTTAACACCAAAAAGTTTGTTACTATTTCCGTGTCCTAGTGCACTACACAAGGTCTCAACTTCCTTCCCCTTTGCATATAAAAAGCAGTGGTTGTAAACACATTGTACAAAGGAGCACCGTAGGCAAGACGTTTGGCTGAAAAGAACAAGGAAGGCTTATATATTCACGTTTTGTGCGACAGCTTTCATAAGCTCCACTTAATATATGGTACTTATACAATGTTTCCCCGTTAATAAGACACTGTCTTATTTATTTTTTTTGGTCCAAAAAAAACCCCACAATAGGGCTTATTTTTGGGGTAGGGCTTATTTTAATTAACATTAACAGAGATTTATATAAACAGTCCTGCTTTTATCCCCATCATGCCCCCAGTCCTCCTTTTATACCCATCATGCCCCCAGTCTTGGGGAATTCACTAGGGCTTATTTGCGGGGTAGGGCTTATTTTCGAGGTAGGGCTTATTTTGGGCCGTTTTACAAAAATAGGGTAGGGCTTATTTTCGGGGTAGGTCTTATTATCGGGGAATCACGACAGGCTTTCTCATATTTCTTCCCGAAAACCAATGACACAAATGTACATTCTGCAGAAAACCCTGAAACAAACTGTAAACAAGTATCTTAGAATACGTTATGTATATGACATCCCTGTGAAAGCACCCTCATCATACCGTAGCTTTACACTGGCCTTATTCACATCCCACTCAAGACGGTGAACTTCACTGATTTTATCTGTGTTAAAAAATCATTCAAAGATTGTCCCTCTATTAACATAACAATCTGCACAACACAACACAACACAACACCTGAAATATTCTATCATACCAGGATGCAACTAAAACAAGTTTCACAAACTATAACAAACAAATCTGACGTGCCACCTTATCATTTCATATATATCATACGTGTCATCAGTGAGTCAACCTTTATTTACCAAATACATGCGATGCAAGGAAGGCTTCACTTCTTCATAAATACCCTGTTCCCTACCCCATTCTTCCCCTCCAATCATCTCTCCACCTTACGCTGGCCATACACTATAAGATAAATCGTCTTATAGTGTATGGCCAGCTTTAGAGTGTAAGCTCTCCTGAGCAGGGCCCTTCCCCCTTTCCCACTTACCATCACCCCTGTCTCAGCTTCAGTTCATGGGAAAACGTATAAATTGAGCGACTTTAAATAGAAGTAGAAGATAAAGATTACCTACATAAACACAATATACTCATTTGAATGCATAGCAGCCGAGTGGCCAGTTGCTATTAAACAAAACACTTTCCCAGTAACCCGATTACATATGTCCAGTGTGTAAATGATACAATATCTATATCTATTGTAATAAAACACCCGCCATACACAGACCAATAAGTAAAGTCGCACTTGAATCTGCTTTCTAGAAATAGTTGTTTGGCTAATCCTGAGCAAGCGAGCTTAGCATACGGCATCCAGCGCCTCAGCGTTTAACCCCTTAGATAACAGCGTTCCTGCATGTTCCAGAGAATCCCCAAGTCAGAAGCTGCATGGCTGGAAAGGACGTAACATTACAAATACACAACATTTACAAATACCACACAATTACTTGGGTGCAGTGACTCCAGAATAAAGAAACAGACATATGTGTTATTTCACAGGCTGTGTAGGTGGGTATGCCCATTAGCATGCTGGGACAGAATGACATGCACGCAACACAAGTCGCAAGACCTAAACAACAAAGCTGTTCCTCTAATAGTAACCATTCCCTATCATCCAAGCGAATGGAACTGGGCCAGTGACAATGATGTATGTGATGTGTGACAACGCACCCAGCAATCTACTTCCTTTACTGATAGTGGCGTGTGTTATCTGGAGTCAGCTGGTGTATTTGTTATTGTTGTGTATCTTCAGTATTAGGTTGTTGTATTTGGTATATGCTGGTGGTTTGCAGCTGTTATTGTTTGTTGTTGTTCTTTTTATTATTATTATCTGATGCCTGTGGTATGAGATGGTCGCTCCCTTATACCTGTGGTATTAGACAGCCATTTCTTTGGGTTGTCGCTATGTACTTTTGCGTTTTGGGGCTGTAGTTATTATTGCACTGCTGCTATAATCCTGCGTTAGGAAAGTGCGGTTATGTGTTTGTGTTGTTTGTGTACACGTGTGATAGGAGAGTGGTTGCACTAGTGCCGCTACTGTAAACATAAGGGTTAAAATAATGAGAACTATGAGGTGTTCTTTATTATAAGCACCAATTCAGTGGCTTTATTTTGGAATATAAAGAAACGTATCGGCCATATGGCCAAGCTCCCACTGAATGAATAGTTTTGTGAATAAAGGATGATGTGAGGTTTGCCTTCTACTCACAGAGGAGACAGCCATTTTGTAGGTCTGACAAACNTAAACGATGAATTCACTTTTGTGTTTGAGTGGGAAAGGTAACCGTAAAGGTAATGTGTAAAGGTTTAGGTAATCACAAGGAATACTAAATACAACTACGTACACTCTCTTATTGCATTCCTTAGGAGCACCACCTAATGCTTGACCCGACTATCAGTGGCTGATGTGTGACAATGACAGAGGGCNCGTAGAACAGCTGGGCTCCCGCTATGTACAGTGCTGGCGCCTGAGCTCCTCTCTGCCTGCAGGTGTGTCGTTTATTATGGGTGCCAATCATTGCACTAGGTGTATGCCATAAAGCCAGTAAAACCTAAAGCTGGCAATAGTATGTGTGTATATATATATATATATATATATATATATATATATATATATATCGATGTGGAAATCCGCCACAATCTTACATAAGGTCTCCTGTGAAGGAATTCACAGCCCGGCTCTACTCATGGAGGTGGTGTGTTTTCAGACAACATAAAAGCCCTTTACGGTGACATTCAGCTGCCATAGTGCGCTCTGACGGTTGTGTCATCCAGCATTGCAAAAACACGTTCACGGCACAAAGACAACAAACATTAATTGGTAACCAAAGGGCACACGGTACAGAAGAGAGCGGGAAGAGTCAGAAAGCAGCGCAGATGGTTATTGGCAGTACATTAGATAATGTGAACAAACAGCAGCGCTTGATATGTGCACATCAAAGACTATTAGAACATCAATGTGGAAAGAACATTTACTCTTTGGCGTAGAGAACTTACCGATTTGTCATTTAACCCCTTCCTTGCCAGATACATACATATATATATATATATATATATATATACCCGAATAAGCAATGGACATAACATCCAGCCGTTCCCATTAATCATATTACTCCCGACTGTCCAGGAGCCGATATGGACTATATACAGACATACAGAATAGGAACCATCTTGTTTATCACACAGTCCGCTTTCTTTCCACACATACATTGTTACGTCTTAGAGGAATATTCTTCTCTTTTACTTTACTCATCAACAACACAAGAAATAGACTGGTTATTATAGCGGCATAAACCACTCATAAGGAAAAGTAAGATTCCTGTGTGCCTGTGAGAATGGACGTGGGTTTACACTGTACTAGTGACCACTTCTGCTTTCCACCAAAACCACGCAACACAGGCACAGCCATTGTCACAATCATACATCAATAACACACAATACAGCTTATTAGTGCACGCCCTACACTAAATAACATGGACGTCACCAAGTAGCTGTCATTCTATGTGTACAGGTCACAGAAATGCAACAGCCTTTAACACCTCATTTCCCTAGTGAAACCTGCACAGCACCCTATGAAGGTATACAGTTACAATATATAGACAGTACAATATACTGTATATAGACAGTACAATATATAGACAGTGCAATATATAGACAGTACAGTAAATAGACAGTGCAATATATAGACAGTGCAATATATAGACAGTGCAGTATATAGACAGTACAGTATATAGACAGTGCAATATATAGACAGTGCAATACATAGACAGTACTTGGACACTAGTTACGGACTATATACTATGCCTGGCTTATCATGGAGCCAGTGGAATACCAGTTACGAATCGATTGCTTGTATAATGGCTGTTTTCCATATAAAAGGATCACTTACACAAGCTTCTCCAGAACTACAGCAAGCGCTTACTTCCAGGAAGGCAGATACTCGACATGACAGCGATCGCAGCTCCAAGCACAAACCAACATCCCTTTTATTCGTTTCTGCATACGCATCCCAGAAAGTAATCATCTGAACTGAAATGCGCGCTTAATCGATGACTGCCCTGATTAAAGGAGGTCACCATAACCCGAGATAATGAAAATCTATGTTCCTGCATTAATCTCATGGGATAACGCAGCAGAGAAGCACCCATGCAGCGGCTCCTTAAGCATCTGTATGTGAATAGATAGGAACATGTAACATCAGCCAGTGCTACCCGTGTGTGTGTGTATGTATATATATATATATATATATATATATATAGATAGATACATGATTTTCTACACCTATTCACCATAAGTACATGATATGTCTGGAGATCATTGTCAGAAGGTAATAGAACAGGTTGGTGCTTCTCATACAGCCCCATGAGTGGAGAGCATTATTTAAAATGTGCACTGCACACACCCCTACTAGATGGAGTTGTTTTCATTCTCCAGCAGATCCAGAACTAGAGGAAATACGCTGGATCCNGATATAATAATAATAATAATATAGAATGTGAATGCACAGTGTAGATAAGGCTGTGCCATCCAGTGTGGCTGTGGCTATGGGGCTGCACGATACATTGCTTTCTAACAGATTAAAGCCAGAGTACAGCAGTCATAGAGGAGTGCACAGATGAGGCATGCATTAGAACAAGTGACAGCGGTGACAGGCACTGACTTATGGGGCAGGGGGTTACCTTGCTTNGGATGCACAAGCGCCTCTTCTCTGTGCACTTGGGTGATGATACAGCTGCTTTCCATCTAACACTTGCACCGATCCAGTGCTGGTCGTGTCGTGTGCGATCCGATCGGCAGCTCTCCTCCACCCCGGGGATCCGATCACTGTCACTGCTGCAATCCAATGCTGCCGGGATTTCTAGGGATAAGCCACTCGCAGGCGACAATAATAACACACACATACATAGAGAGGCAGGTCCCAGCCCAAATCTCAGAATTGGTTCAACATGGAGAATCCAGACTAAGAGAAGCAAAACAACAGAGGAAATGGGACATCGGCTGTTTCAAGGTGCCCCCAATACTATAGATAAACAACCTCCCTAGATCGGCCTCTTCTGCACTGCGATCGCCTTTACAGCTGCACCCGGGGGCCTTCGCTTGGCTTGCAATTAAAAGCTATAATCTTCAGAGGCGGGAAAATAAAAGATTTCGTGGAAATTAAGCTTTGTTTTCCTAGAGCAGGGCAGTGTGAGCGGGGAGCCTTGAAACCGCGCGGCGCCGTGATTGGCTGGCAGCTCTGTGGGCAGTATAAAAAGGGAGGTATTTTACTATGCAGTGTTTATCTAAGTACATTCCAGTGCAGAGTCTGTGTGCAGCCAATGGGCTGGGTGCATGCCGACCAATGCAGCGTAATGCATGCACACTGACAGTGCCCTGACTG
>JABWIB010006971.1:8387-22946 GCA_016617825.1 Platyplectrum ornatum
TCCATTACATCAGCCCGTCGTGTCTCGGAGCTTCAAGCCTTATGGTGTGAGGAACCATACCTGAATTTCCTGGCAGACACAGTAGTTCTCAGGACAAACCCTGAATTCCTACCCAAGGTTGTGTCGGANTTTCATCNNAACCAGGAAATCACTCTTNCNTCATTGTGCCCTCACCCAAGGACTGACATAGAACATAGGTTGCATACCCTAGATGTTAGGAGAGCGTTGAAAATTTATGTTGAGAGGACTGCTTCCTTCAGGAAAGCCAAAAATTTTTTTGTTTTAGTACAGGGCAAGAGTAGGGGATCTGCGGCCTCCAAGGCCACAATTTCTAGGTGGTTGAGACTGTGCATTTTGGAGGCTTATAGATTAAAGGGACAGCCACCTCCTGTAGGTCTCAGGGCCCATTCTACCAGGGCAGTCTCTACCTCTTGGGCTCTCAGGGAGTCAGCATCAGTTGTAGACCTGTGTAAGGCCGCAGGGTGGGCCTCAAAGCACACCTTTACAAGACATTATAAGGTGGACGTNGTTACGTCAGCAGATGCCAGATTTGGCAGATTAGTGCTTAGTGCAGCTTTATAACTAGGCTCTATTATTATTTAGTTATAATTTATGGCCCGCCCAGTGAAGTAACTGCTTGGGTATATACCCAATGGTCTGTGCTACCATCTGGGCGACAGGAAAACTACAGATTATGTCTCACCTGGTTTTCCTGAGTCCAGATGGCAGCACAGGTTTCCCTCCCGTGTTTGTCTTTTATGTTATTAATCTTATTGCTTATATCTTTAAGCTTGGAAAGTACAAGACACTGAGGGCAGGATAGGGAGGGGCTTATGTACCTGCCGGTGTCTTGTCTTCTTCTTCCTGCCGGGACCAATAGGAACCTGTCGTTTCCCCAATGGTCTGGGCTGCCATCTGGACTCAGGAAAACCACATTAACAGGTGAGACATAATCTGTAGTTTTTACATTTTGCATGCAGATGCTGACCAGTGTTACTACTGTTAGACTAGGAAACATCATCTCTCACCTGTAATACTCACTCCAATTGATTCAATTTGCCTCCCCTGCATTTCAACATGGTTTCTCCTGCAGGACAGCTGGGGGACACTGCGAACTTGGGTTGGGGCTGTGGCTGTGGAGCTGGGCACTAGTGGGTTAAATAAAAACCCTTCTGGGAGAAGCTCCTCCCCGCACCAACCCTCCCTCTGCCTCCGTTTCGCTCTAGTGCCCTTGGAGTTGGGTGTTTTTTTTGCTGGAAGCATACTTACAGCGCTTGTTAGGTTTTATTATTTTATTTTTCTTAAAATTTTTATCCAGCAGCACTGCGGGGGGGACTGGCGCTGCAGGGCAGTGTCTGTCCTCTCCCTTCTGAGTGCGGTGCAGCTGGGGGGGGAGAATTAGCAGGTGCCTGGAGCACCTTGAAATTCTCTCCCCAGGGGCCCCCCTGGGTGTGGGCTGCCTCCGGTGGTTGGGTTTTAAGTGTCCCGACATCCGCCACCGGATGGCTCCATCTCCACGCTCCTGGTGGTTTGCAGGGGTGGCTGCGGCTCCCTCCGGCTCTGCCACAGGGATTAGACCTTCCTCCCCACCTCAGTATAGGAGCTGGGGAGCAGAACAGCGAAAGTAAGGGGGCCCTGTTTAACTTAACGGGGTTTGGGAGCCTTTCTGGGTCTGTCATGGGAGGAGGAGATTTATTGTCCTTTCCTTCAGGGGGCCCAGTATTTTGGGAGGGTATACTTCTCCTTCAGGGAACACTGTCAGTTTCTCCCACCCTTTCCATCAAATATGTCTGAGAAGGGCCAGGGTAGCAAGTCTAAGGCTAGCGCAGGCAACTCATCACTGTTTTTTACATGTTCTAGATGTAAATCAAAGCTTCCTTCCGGATGGCAGGACTGTGATGCCTTTATGCGCAGCTTGTGAGTTGGCTCCCGCTCAGTCACGCCAGTCGGGACTGGCGGTTCCTACAATAGAGGAACCAGCTAGGGCCAGATCCTTGACGGCAGCAGTGACTGACTTGTCCAGGGTGATGTCTCCCGGCCCTCTTTCTGGACATGTCTGACTCTGAGGTCTCCTCCGCTGAGGAGGGAATTCTGGAGGATTCAGATTGGGAAGACCATCCTTGAGGATGACGCCGATCTCTCCCAGGATATTACTGCTCTTATCAAGGCAGTCTGTAAGGTCCTTAATATTTCTGACCAAGAGTCCCCTCCACAAGAGGTGACTCTGGTTAAGCGTAAACAGAAGCGTCCGGTGACCTTCCCGCCATCCCCACAATTGTCTGAGATTGTGGAAGAGGCTTGGAAACAGCCAGATAGAAGGTTTACGATTCCCAGACGTCTTGAACTCTGTTATCCCCTGCCTACAGAGATGCTCTCGACATGGGAGTCTTCTCTCAGGGTTGACGCTCCTATAGCCAGGCTGTCCAAGTCCACGGCTTTACCTGTTTCTGACGCAGCTGTTTTCGGGGATAGTACGGACAGAAAGTGTGACTCTCTTAAGATTCTGTTTACTGCTTTGGCTGTATCCCTTAGACCCATATTTGCCTCAGCTTGGGTGGCTTAGGCAATAGAAGCCTGGTCTGAGGTCTTACTGGGAGGTCTCCAGTCCAGTTCTTGATCGGAACTGGCTCTTTTAGCAGAGCATATCAGAGATGCAGCTAATTATATTACGGAGGCGTCTTTGGATGCGGCCCACACTTCAGCCAGGGCTTCTGGTTTCTCTATAGCAGTCAGGCGTATTCTTTGGCTCATATCCTGGCAAGCGGATATGGAGTCCAAAAAAGGCTCTGGAGTAATTACCTTTCGAAGGGGGAGTATTGTTTTGCCCGGAGCTAGACAAGATCATTGCTCANGCTACTGGGGGTAAGAGCACCTCCCTTCATGTTAACCGTCAGAAACCTTGGAGGCGCAATCTCACTGGCCCTAGGTTTGGCTCATCCAGGTCTTCCTTCAGGCCTTGCTTCCGCCCGGCGCAATCCCAGGCGGCTCAGTCTGTTGATCAGGCTAAGGGTTAATTTCAGAGAGCTCGCCAATCATGGGGTTCTAAGCTTCAGACCCCTAAGGCGGCTGACAAGCAGAGCTCCTGATACTCCAGAGGGGTTTATGGGGGTGGCCGCCCGTCTTCTTCATTTTGTAGACTCATGGAGGGCCTCCACCTCAAATCCCTGTATCCTTACATAGTACGAGAGGGCCTTTCCTTTCAGTTTTTACAGCTGGTTCCCCACAGATTTTTCTCCACAACTCTCCCTCCAGTGACAGAGGAAAGAGTGGCATTGTGTTAGGCCTTGGAGTTGCTCCTGGCACAAGAGGTTATTATTCCGGTTCCTTCAGACCAAAGAATAAAGGGCGGCTCTTTCCGACCTATTCTGTACCTCAGGGACCTGAATTCCAGGCTTCGCGTACCGAGTTTCAGGATGGAATCTCTTTGCTCGGTTATTGCCAGCATGGAAGAAGGAGAGTACATGGCGTCAATATACATCCAGGACGCGTATCTCCATATCCCGAATGCTGCTCCTTATCAAGCCCTGCTAAGGTTTGCAGTCCAAGACCTTCGCTTTCAGTTTCGGGCGCTTCCATTCGGGTTAGCCACGGCTCCCCGCATTTTTACCAAGGTGATGGGAGTCATGATCAGCAAGCTACGCCTCCAGGGGATCAATATCATCCCTTACCTGGACAACTTGCTCATAAAGGCTCAGTCAGCAGAGGTCCTGCAACATCACCTACAGGTCACAATGTCGTTTTAGAGACTCTCGGCTGGCTTCTGAACAAGAGAGTCACAGCTGTTTCCTTCGCAGAGGATGTTTTTTCTGGGTCTAGACTTGACACTCGTCTTCTCAGTCTTTCTTCCTTCAGAAAAGATTACTTCTCTTCAAAAGTTGGTTTGAGACGGTCCAGACGGCTTCCCTCGGCGCATCTGTGCATGCGCCTGTTGGGAAAGATGGTAGCCACGTTTGAGGCAATTCCCTTTCCAAGGTACCACTCCCGATTTTGTTCCAGTGGAACATTTTGCGCCAGTGGAATGGAGACTTTGCCACCCTAAAGGTGCGAGGTATTTGTCTTTCTCCCAAGACCAGACAGTCTCTTCAGTGGTGGCTTTCCGCAAAGCACCTCTCGGTGGGTCGTCACCTGTCTTAACAGAATTGGATTCTAATCACAACCGATGCCAGCCTGACAGGCTGGGGAGCAGTCACTCTTCACCTTCGGCTGCAAGGTCTATGGTCTCGAGGAGTCCAAACTATCGATCAATGTCCTAGAGCTCTGGGCAGTATACAAAACGTTGGTGTCCGCGCACGCTCACCTGATAGGTCATCCGCTGCGCATCCAATCAGACAACATCACAGCGGAGGCTTACATCAGCCATCAGGGAGGTACTCGGAGTGCACAGGCTATGAGGGAAGCGGACAGGATCTCCAACTGGGCAGACCAGTTTGTCCCGGCCATCACAGCGATCCACATCCCAGGGGTCGACAACTGGGAGGCGGACCTCCTCAGCCACCAGACTACAGTCCCGGGAGAATGGTCTCTTCATATAGATGTTTTCCATCAGCTGACTCAAAGATGGGGCCTGCCAGACCTTGATCTGTTGGCCTCGCGGTTCAATCACAAGGTCCCCAGATTCTGTTCCAGGGCCAGAGATTCTCTGGTGACCTTCGTGGACGCCATGTCAGTAATGTGGCGCAGCAGACTAGCGTACACAGTTCAATCACAAGGTCCCCAGATTCTGTTCCAGGACCAGAGATTCTCTGGCGACCTTCGTGGACGCCATGTCAGTAAGGTGGCGCAACAGACTATTGTACGCTTTTCCTCCGATTGCCAAGATTCCCCGCCTTCTAAAAAAGGCAAAATCTGAAAAAATTCCTCTAATTTTTGTGGCTCCAAACTTGTCAGGCAGGTCATGGTTCACAGACATCTTAAGCCTGGCTGTGGGTCCGGGATGGGAGCTGCCTCTGCGTCCAGACCTTCTGTCTCAGGGCTCGTTTCTCCACCAGAACCTGTCTCAGCTGTCTTTGACGGCAAGGCTCTTGAGACCCAAATTCTGAGATCTAGTGGGTTTTCAGAGAACGTTGTCTCCACTATGCTAAGAGCGTGCAAGCAGGTCTCTGCTTTAGCATACCACCGGGTGTGGCGCGCTTATATTGTGTTTTGTGAGGGGAGGCGTTTTCCAACTAGGTCCTTCCGCGTGTCCCGTCTTTTAGATTTCCTTCAGGTGGGTCTCTCCTCAGGTCTCAGATTAGGGTCTCTCAAGGTCCAGGTGTCGGCTCTTTCTGTCTATTTCCAAAGACGATTGGCTTTGTTACCGGAGGTGCAAACCTTTCTTCAGGGTGTATTGCACATCCAGCCTCCTTTTGTTTCCCCGGTCGCTCCTTGGGATTTAAACTTAGTCTTATCTTATTAGCTCTTCTGGCTCCTCCCTTTGAGCCCTTGGAATCTATTGAGTTTAAGTTTCTAAATTGGAAGCTTTCTGTTTTATTAGCCATTGCCTTAGCTAGGAGGGTTTCTGAGTTGAGTGCGTTATCCTGCCGCTCTCCCTTCTTGATTATTCATCATGACAGGGCAGTTTTACATACCATCCCCTCGTTTCAGCCCGATGTCATTTCCAAGTTCCACATTAACAAAGAAATTGTCCTTCCAGCATTTTGGGAGCCCTCAGTGTCGGGTGCTGGTTCTATGGAGATCCCCCACTCCCTTGATGTGGTCAGGGCCCTGCGGATTTATCTGGAGAGGTCGGCTCCGATCAGAAAATCTGACTCCCTGTTAGTCTTATACAATGCTCACAGATGGGGATGGCCTGCTACAAAGCAGACTCTGGCGAGATGGCTTCGGCTTACCGGGAGAAGGGTTGCCGGGCTCCTGAAGGAATCTCGGCTCATTCTACTCGTTCTGTTAGTGCATCCTGGGCGGTGTGTAGAGGGGCTTCTGTGCAGCAACTGTGTCGTGCAGCCACCTGGTCCTCCGTCCATAACTTCACAAAGTTTTATATAGGTTTCCTATTTTCACCTCCAAGGATGCTGCTTTTGGGAGGAAGGTGTTGGCTTCAGCTTCTGCTGAGCGTACCCTCCCTTAGTGAGGTCTCTGGTATATCACCCAAGTTCGCAGTGTCCCTCAGATGTCCTGCAGGAGAAAACAGGATTTATGTACTCGCCGTTAAATCCGTTTCTCTTAGTGACATTTGGGGTACACCCTTACGCTCAGGGTTAGGGTAGTTTTCTTAGCTCTTCCTTTCTCTCTCTCTGGGTCTCTGGTAGGCGAGCTGAGGCAGAGGAAGGGTTGGTGGTGGGGGGGGGGAGCTTCTCCCAGAAAGTTATTTATTTAACCCTCTAGTGCCCAGCTCCACAGCTACAGCACCAACCCAAGTTCGCAGTGTCCCCCAGATGTCACTAAGAGAAACTGATTTAACGGTGAGTACATAAATCCTGTTTTTGCCATGATAGTTTAAGTCATGAGTGTAAATCTGAATCTGGCCCATAGTGATTGACAAATTTTTACAAATACCTTCATATCATGATAAAGATCTCGAACTGCTAGCAAGAAACACATTTTCCTCTTCCCAGATGGCAGCACACACCTTTGAGGTCCCATTGGACCTTGGAATGACCAGGAAAAGAAAAGACACTGGCAGGCTACATAAGCCCCCTTTGTGTCTTTTATTTTCCTGCGGTCCTGCAGGCAGGAGGATCTTTGCAGGCTTACCCAATGTGGAGCACTCCCCCACTGACTTAATGCCACGCGTGGACTCTGCACCATGACCGGCAAAGCTTCTGGATGTCTGTGATCCATGCTCCATTACGCTCTCCCCTAAAAGCGAGGGCTATGGCGTCAGACTACGTCCACCAGTCCAGGGCAAAAACGAGAAGTGACATCAATCATAGCGCGCCGTCAGCGCTTAAAGGGACTGCCTCCTGTTTCACAGGTGCTTCAGCTCCACTATGCAGTCTGCAATAGAGTAGAAATGGTCCCAGTCTAGGAAAACCGGGTATATTGGTGACTATTTGGTATTTATTTTTTTTATAGGCATGCCTATATAACCACCTTCCTGCCAGCCCTTTGGGTCTTCTTTCATTTTCCTGCAGCGTGTATGGACTGAAAAGTTGCTCCCACTGCCTACCTCTTATGTCTGCCGTTACCCTCTGTGGCTCCTTCACGGTGTGACATGCTGCAGCTATCACGTACGACACTGACCAGATGATTTTATTTACTTCAGGAGGAAGTAAGTACCTGTTGACGTTCCCGGGTTAATCCATGGTGCAAAGCGGGTGTGACGTCACATGGAGAGCACCTGACACGTGTCCTGCTGGATATTAAAGGGCCAGAGGGAAATTCAAACATATGCATGTTGCAGGTGTGTTGTGTTCCTGTTGAGCACTATGGAGGAAAACGGGCAACGAAAAGCTGGTGAGATTCCTGTGTGAACAACATCTTCCGCTCACTTGTATATAATATGCTGGCTGTCGCTTATGTGTTTAACTAATGTATGCTAATTGAGCTGAGCAAGGACAGGCTTGTACTTTAATTTAGAGCAGGGGTTCTCAAACTATTTTACTCTGGGACCCCATCTGACAAAAAAAATGTACACGGCCCCAAGCAATTTACCGCCAAACATTGCCCCTATAAATTTTCACCAAGACATCAGATTATCCTTTTAAACAGTGGTAAGTATATGTTTTATATCAAGCTATATAGCTTAATGAGGTTAATTGGGGGGTTTAAAGAGGCTGAAAGGTCCCCTTTAACTCTTGGACATTGCCAGTTTTCATGATGCACAAATAATGTAATCATATGTGACAAATTAATGTGGAGATGGAAGTGGTTCAGTGAAGCAGTCTAGGTGACCGCAGGCCACCAATCGCCTACTAAACGCATGTATCACAGATGCACCCTACTAGCGCCTGGCCTGCAAATGGGAGATGGTCTCTCTGAGGATGTCGTGACCCCATGCACGTGGTCGCAACCTATTCTGGGGTCCCCACCCACTGTTTGAGAACCTTAGATTTAGAGCTAAAAAGAAGCATGTCTCTGTGTGTTCCCTGTGTGAAAAGTAACTACTAGATAAGTTTATTGGTACTGTATGTGATGTATGTAAAACTGCAGCAGCAGCTCCCCTCCCCTCTAATGATTAGCTTCATGGCTATGATCAAGAATACTGTAACAGATAAGATTGTTACTAAGCAAGAGCTGGAGAGGATAACCCTTAAGAGGCCACGCTCTGTAATCAGCGATCACTCTGGGGAGTCAGACATGGAGGAACCAGTTATTATTTCTGATAAATCTATTCATTCAGAAGAGGAATCAGTAGAGTCACAGGTGGAAGTGGATTTTAATCCTGACCTGGTAAAGAGGCCTAAAGTGATTCCACTGTCCTCTGCCATTAAAGGGTTAACCGAGGAGTGGAGAAATCCTGGCAAACATATGTTTGTGAATACCCATTTGTCTGAAATGTATCCTTTCCATCGGGATGAAATAAAAATATGGGTAGAGGCTGGTCTTAGAAATTATTTCAAGCAGCTACAAGATAGTTTTTGCAGCAACCAACTCCTGCTCTGGTAAATCTTTGGGACAGCCTACAACTTTTGATAAGGCGGAAGGTAGTTGTGCAGGTTCCTGCAGCACAAAGGTATCAAGGAGGGTTCAGGACAATACTGGAACTGAGAAGCCTCAACAGGAATGTGAAGGTAACGCATTTCAAAATGGAGGCACTGTATACTTCTTCCAGATCTACGAGAAGGGATGTTCATGACTACAGTCGTTCTAAAAGATGCCTACCTTCATGTTCCTATCAATTCCAACCATCAGAAATTTCTAAAGTTTTGTGTTTCTCAGGCACTTTGTTTGTCGCCCTCCCGTATGGCCTCTCCAGTTCACCGCAAACGTTCACAAATGTTCTTGTGGTCACGTACTGTAAGGTACTTGGGAGTGAACATAGACACCACAAACATGACTCTAACACTCAAAAAATGAATATGAAGGAAAAAACTGCGCTCTGGGGGAATATAATCAGCAGCAGGTTATCTCCCTATAGGGGTTCTACCAAACCCCTTCTACAACATGAAGTCAAAAAGAATAAAAAGTTTGGGAGAAACCGGCGCTGATACTATATAAGCCAATCAACCAGTATTTACTATCGGTTATTACTAGTGACTACAACACGGTGTGTGCTTTTTTAATCTAAAACCAATCACAGTTTTTTTTATGAAATCTTATACATAATCTTCTTCCGTTAGAATCCTCTGATATGAAATGAAAAAGAGGGGGAAAAAAACAATAGAAGCACAACTAGTGCATTACCTTATATTGTTTCAATATATAACATACTCCAAAAGAATAGACTAAAATGTATCTTTTAATTAAATCACAAAAATAAGAAGTATAGCAACAATGAAATAAAATGACAATCCACTAAAACAAGATCCGGGGCTATACCCCGCTACACGCTATCTCCGTACCAGAGGCTAGCTGGAATGCGGCTGTCAGCCACGCGAGTCCTCCAAGTTGCTCGGGTCCACTATTGGCAGGAGTCCCGGGTGAATCCTCCGTGTGTGCCGGCAAGATGCTTTATCCTGGAGCTGAAGGGCGGCTTCTGGATGAGAGACTGAAGGTGTAGAGGCAGACTCACATGACGCGTTTCGAGCCTCGTCCTGGGCTCTTTCTCAAATGTGTGAGTCTGATAGGCGGTACTCGCTATTTAAAGCCGATTTCAATAGTAATTACTTGGCCGATTGTTTAACCNCGTTTCGAGCCTCGTCCTGGGCTCTTTCTCAAATGTGTGAGTCTGATAGGCGGTACTCGCTATTTAAAGCCGATTTCAATAGTAATTACTTGGCCGATTGTTTAACCATTGCACCGTGCAAATTACAATTCTTTATACACAAATAGGTTTCCTATGAATAATAAAAGGTATACATACAGTTGTGTTTCAATTTTATTACTACAATATCTCAAATCCATTACGTGAATCCACTCTTACTCTGTTACATAAATAGTAATCAGTCAATCCAGTCCTGAGGAATAAATATACTCATAAAAATTCTTTAAAGTTAAAATATATAGATATGATTTTAGTTATAATAATAAATATAATACACTCGCAATAAAATACTTAAAAATAACTTTAAATAGATTAAGATCTCACAATAAATATCTATTCATGTGCATACACCCTGACTTCAATAATGGACATTACCCATATTTATGTTCTGGGTGATATCCTAAGTAATATACCTAAATCTAACCTAGGAGCGATCCAAGCATTATGAAATGGGTATTAATTTATAAATATTGTTATTGTCTTTGTTATTTAAAAAACCAAAAGTCTCAAAATCTTGTGATGGGCAACTTTAATATGTGTGGAGATTAATATGAACATTGTGTGATTTTTTTTGTGGGTGATTATGAATGTAATGAAATAAAACTCTATTGGTGAATGTGACTCTACTTCATTATTAAGTGACTAATGCGTTAAGTACTGGTGTGTAAAAATACTGAAATCTTGTCAGCAATGTAAATATATGTGAAAATCAGTGTGTGTGCTCTAGTAATTGAATGTGAGTGATAGTAAACTAAGAGTTCTAATTAATCTTCCTAAAATAAAAACTAGTGTGAAACTATAACTATGTTTGTGAATGGTTACAACTATAGGAAAACACACGGCCCCAACTACAACTTAGGATATGAGGAACAAAGATGTGAAATAGACCCCTATAGGAATAACCATAAAAATGAGAGCTATAGAGGAGAGAGAAACAATTCCCATTAGTATCCCAATGGGAAATATAGGGAACATCCCAACCAATATAGAAGGAATGAATACTTTCCATCCACGAACTATACGGACTCTTGGAATAGTAATAGGATCACCCCACCTTGGGAGTTCCAAATGGAAACTCCTAATGGATATAATTATGAGCAGAACAATTCTGACTCTTTTTTTAGGATGGGAGCAGGAAGAACGAGGAAGTCCTCCATGTTAAACATAAAAAGAAAGAGGTAAAAGAGGAGGGAACCCACAGAATATTAATAAAAAAAGACAGCTTAAAAAGAAACGGAAGAAACTCCCCCCTATAACAGAAGAAAAAGGGGAAGGCACAAAAATCTTTAATTTAAGTAATTATATCCTAAAAGAGGAAGAGAATAGCGTATTAAAAAAGGGTTTGAAATTTGCCCCCACTAATAAGTGTAACAATTTTGATGTATATACGGATCTAGAGCAATTCATTAGAAAATTGTGCCTAAAAAAATTCTTAAAAGCTCAAAGTGGTCAAAATAATCAGAAAGAGGATCACAATAAAGATTGCACACTAAATGATCCGTTTAAGACTACTTCCACTTTTTATCCTAAATATAAGAAAGGCCACCTAATAGAGACTTTTGAAAGGTTTGTTACAGAAGACTTAAAGAAACTAAGGTTCCTTTATCGAAAATATAAGATGAAATATAACATAACTAAAAAAGAAAATGAGGCTATAAAAAACCTAAAAGCGAATAAAGAAATCGTCATTCGCCCCGCGGATAAGGGAGGTGGTATAGTGATTTTAAATAAGGAGGATTATAATAAAGAAATCTTAAGACAATTAGAGGAACACACTACTTATAAAAAATTGAAAAGTGACCCAACGAAAAAATTACAGACATCCTTGGTAGACATTTTAAATAAATATATGGAAAAAAATACGATCACTACGAAACAAAAAGAGTACATTTTTATTAACGAACCTAGTATACCCATTATTTATATTTTACCGAAAGTCCATAAACATCTTACAAAACCACCTGGTAGACCAATCATATCAGGAGTAAAGTCTGTTACCTCTAATCTATCACATTTTATAGATTTTTATCTCCAGCCACTAAAGTCAAAGATAGACTCTTATTTAAAAGACACTTCTGACATTTTAAAAAAGTTGAAGAACATTGAATGGAAAGAAAATTATTGGCTCATTACGGCAGATGTTTCCTCCCTATACACGATAATAAATCATGAGAAAGGTATAGAGGCTGTAAAACAATTTTTAGATTTTACTGATTATACTAGTGATTTTAAAGCATTTTTAATTGAGGGCATCATGTTTATTTTAAATAACTACTTCTGGTTCCAGGGTGATTTTTATGTCCAAACAGAAGGGACTGCCATGGGGACCAGATTTGCCCCAAGATATGCAAATATTTTCATGGCACATTGGGAAAAATCTATACCAGCCATGGCAGGGGCAAATCTGGTCCAATCTGGTATAGGTACATTGATGATATTATTTTTATATGGGAGGGTACAGAGACCACATTAGATCTGTTTTGTGAGAAACTAAATGATAATGATCGGAATATCCAACTAACTTATCACAAAAGTAAAACCAAAGTAGAGTTTTTGGATTTAAGTATTTACATAAAAGACAATAAAATACTCACTGAAAATTATATGAAAAGTACCGACACCAACTCATATATACAGTACCTAATTCAAGTAACCATCACCCTGTTTGGCTCAAAAGTATTCCAAAAGGACAATTTTTAAGAATTAAGCAGAACTGTTCTGATCCAAAAATAATGGAGAAACATTTAGATAAGATTATTGAAAAAGGATATAAATCCCAGAATCTAAATATGATTTTAAAACAATTGGAAGATTGGGACCAGGAGAAAATATTAGATAAGCCAGAAAAAAAGAGAACGACATGATAAAAAATCAAGTATACCTTTCATTGCTAATTTGAATAGCCAATATAAAATGATAGAAGATGTTCTAAAAAAACATTGGGATATATTGAAACAAGATGACGATTTAAAGGATTTTATAGAAGAGGGTCCAATTTTCATTTACAGAAAAGCACCAAATTTAAGGAACCTACTAAACCTACTAAAAAGTGTAGTAGAAGGCCCAAAAACTCTTAGAAAAGGTTTTTTCAGATGTGGGGAATGCATTATGTGCAGGACAGTGAGGCCAAGTAACAAACAAGGGAAATTAGAAAAGATAGAGGGGACAGATGGTAATGAATTTACTATTAAGGGTTTTATTACGTGTAACTCGAAGAATGTGATATATGCCATAAAGTGTATGTGCAACAAAATATATGTCGGGAGAACGTCGAGACCTTTGAAAGTTAGATGGTCAGAGCACGTAAGGAATATTAAAAAAGGTTTGGGAACCCACTCTTTATCTCAGCATTTTAAGGACTGTCATCAGTGTAATCCAGAGGAAATTAAGGAAGTGTGTGGGATCAAGTCTGTAAAGGGTAACTGGAGAAATAATGATTTACCGAGACAGTTAGCCCAAGCAGAAATTAAATTGATCTATGATCTTAACACACTTCACCCTTATGGTCTTAATTTGGATTTTGAATTGAAATGGTTTATATAAAGATCTTATGGATTTTATGGATTATAAAGAAGATGTTTTATCGTATGTTGGTTTATTGAGATTTAATATAATTGTGAGAGGAAGATTTATAAATATCAGTTTTAATATATACTTTCTCATCTACAGTAATATCGCCCTGACCAAGCCCAAGTTCAGACGATGTTGGAAGCTAAACAGGGCGGACCCCAGCCAGTACCAGGATGGGAGACCCCCTGGGAAGACTGAGGAACCGTAGGTATTGGTGGAATACATCATCCACAAATCGATCTGTAATAAGTACGATTTTAGATAATCTACAATGGTTTCTAATTGAAGTGCCATTACATGTTAACAATTCACATACACTCTCTCACATATACGCATTGAGGTGCCATTACATGTTAACCATTCACATACATTCTCTCACATATACCTACACTTTTCACACACAGTATTTATTGTTCTAATTCACGGAATAAGGTTACACATAGTATTCACTTCACCTCATACCCAATCCCTCAGTATTGTACATCACACACACTAACATCTGTTTATCCATCTACGTGGTATAGTCACACTCACAAACATAGTTATAGTTTCACACTAGTTTTTATTTTAGGAAGATTAATTAGCACTCTTAGTTTACTATCACTCACATTCAATTACTAGAGCACACACACTGATTTTCACATATATTTACGTTGCTGATTCAAGATTTCAGTATTTTTACACACCAGTACTTAGGTATATTACTTAGAATATCACCCAGAACATAAATATGGGTAATGTCCATTATTGAAGTCAGGGTGTATGCACATGAATAGATATTTATTGTGAGATCTTAATCTATTTAAAGTTATTTTTAAGTATTTTATTGCGAGTGTATTATATTTATTATTATAACTAAAATCATATCTATATATTTTAACTTTAAAGAATTTTTATGAGTATATTTATTCCTCAGGACTGGATTGACTGATTACTATTTATGTAACAGAGTAAGAGTGGATTCACGTAATGGATTTGAGATATTGTAGTAATAAAATTGAAACACAACTGTATGTATACCTTTTATTATTCATAGGAAACCTATTTGTGTATAAAGAATTGTAATTTGCACGGTGCAATGGTTAAACAATCGGCCAAGTAATTACTATTGAAATCGGCTTTAAATAGCGAGTACCGCCTATCAGACTCACACATTTGAGAAAGAGCCCAGGACGAGGCTCGAAACG
>JABWIB010006973.1:11510-26115 GCA_016617825.1 Platyplectrum ornatum
TGATTGGTTGCTATGGGAAACCTCCCCACTTTTCAATCTCACTGCTTAGTAAATTTAGGCCATGGTCATTTTGACCAACCTAGTAGCTCTGTAATGCTCACGTACAATTCATTAATATTTTAAATACTTTATGTTCTGTCAGATGAAGATGTGTGAAATTATGCCTCTTATTATTATAAACATTTGACTTAATATACTGAATTTTAGGGACCCTGATTTTAAATGAATGCAAAATGTATCTGTTAAACACATTATAAACATTCTTTTGCATAATGTATTCTGCATGATGGTATATCCAGGTAATACTACATTTTTNGTTTTTTTTTATCACCTTTGTAATCTATGTTTCACTTCATACTGTAATTTGGGTAAATAAAAAACATTTTATATGAGTACAAGATGAATGTACATAAATATACTGGTAACTCCCATATCCTTTTCCTCCAACAATTTGAAATGCATTAATGTGTACCGCACATATCCTGTTTAATGAGCCTAGGACAATTACAAAGATAATGTATGATGTAATCAAAAGGCATTAGGTGGAAACATGGCATTTACCAACCTAGCACCACTTGTTTTATGTCATTTGCATCTGTAACCATAGGGCAGGACACTAGTGTAATTTACATTTGATAATGACTACCATCAATTAACATCAGTAATGACATTAGACTCATTTAGCAGTTGGTCCGGATGCATACAATGTTATCATGGTTCCATGCATACACAAATTAAAGTATAATGTTGCTGAAAGTTCAAACACTCAAACAATATGACAATCTGGTTTTATCTGCAAGTGCAATTGTAGAGAGAGAACTGTGCATTCTGAGAAACAAGAGCACTAAGGGGACGATTCAATGCCTCTGTTTACGTAAGGGGGAAAACTTGCGACTTTATAGCCGTATATATAAAGCCGCAATCAGGAAAAAGTGCACGACCGTCCTTTTCGCGCTGCGTTGGATCGGCCGCTAAATTTGTAGCAATTATTTGCTCCCTATGCTTTTATCCTGTCCTCTGTTTTAGTAAAAGTAATGCACTACCAGTGCTTTGTACCCTTTAGCAGCTTAAACTGTCTTTTGCTCATTTTATGTACACAGACGTCAGCCCAGATTTTCTAAACTTTGGGGAAAATAAAAGTGATGTTGCCCTTAGCAACCAATCCCATTCTAGCTCTCACCTTCGTATTACATACTAGAGAATGTCAGGTAGAATCTGGTTGGTTGCATCTCACCTTCTCTGCAGTTAATCGTGTCACAAAAGGGCATATAAGTACTGTAACTGCTTTTGCTGGGTAAAATGATTAGATTCATACATTGTAATGTGGAGAATCATATATTTGCTATTATTAGCAATATTATTGTTACCGCTTAATTGTCCTAAAATTGTAATGTATCTGAAAAACCCGTAGCCTGAAGGTATAGCAAAGGTGGAACTATTGACTTTAAAACATTATTCATGTACACTGTCAAAGAGATTAAATCATCAATACATTTCTTTATAAGACCAGCATTTCCCAGTCGAGGCTCTGGGTTCAGAGCTTATAAAACAAGGATCACTGAATTTCTTATCCATGTGTGCGCTGAACTTGCTACTCTTCAAATGACCTCTGCAGGATTGAATTTATCCACATTTTTCTCATTAAAATATATTGAGCCGACGTTAGGTCACATATTTTTGATGACTGCCAATGCCTCATTATCCAAGTGTATGATAGTATGGAGGAATTGCCTTGTAAATGTGTTTCTTGACAGTCACTCAAACTAACTTAATGTTTTAGATATAAAACCCGGTAGCTTGTTGGTTTAAATTACATTGAGAAAATGGCATAAGTAACATATGCAGGAGATATTTCTCCTAAGCCCAGTTAGAAAATGGTGATTCCAGACTGATGTCATTTTCCACTATACTGTAATGTCTGGTACACTTCCCTTAGAAGATATTGGTTTTGTTAAAGGCATAAACCTATATATATATATATATATATATATACCTGATATTTAGAAGGAATAAGTGCAATAAAAATATGAATAAAGATAGGTGTGAATATATTTGTCTTTCTATTGACTACTTTTACTTCTACTCTATTCACAGGCCACACGCTAGTAACCTGGTAATTTCCGAGCTGCCGTGTACAGACCCCAGTTATGTTTTTCTTGTTTCCACTTTATTTTTCCCTATACTATTTCCCTGAAACTCTCGAGTCAGACCCAACTATGGAACAACTATGCTACCCAATTCAAATGCCGGGTAAAGAGACCCGGGAATTTAATTAAACACTGTTCACACTACCATAAACAATCCAGGATTTCAGACAACCCAGGAATTTGCTGAAATAACCAGGTTTTCATGTCAGTGTGAACAGGGGATTAACTACATTATGACTTCTGATACGTATACGGATTAATTCATGGTATTATACCATATTTAAACAAACTCATCCTACTGAACAGAGACCAGGGCTAGAAGTTCCCCCCCATTCACTGTACTTTCTCTCTGTCCTGTCTGCTTTTCTTTTCTCCTCTTTTGTTGTGTCCTTCTATCTAGTCTTCCTCAGTTCTGTCTGCTTCTCTTCTCTCCCATTTGGTCATTCTTTGCTTCACTGCTTTATCTTATTCATCCTTCACTATAGTTGTCTGTATCCTGGTGAAATCCGTTTGATCACCGATGTCATTTGTTTAGGTTTAGTCGCTGTTGGGGGGTTTCTGTCGTGGCCATCCACGGAATATTCGTGAGCTTTGGATGAAATTCGGCCCGTGTATGGCCACCTTAACTGTTGACATTCTGACCACCAAAATTCAAAAGCACCAATACATTTAAAGAAGAAAAGGCGAAAGACATACCATGGAGGAAGAGGAGAAGGCTAGAGACATATAAGGGGTAGAAGTGAAGACAGGAGACATGTAAGGGAAGAGGAGAAAGCTTTAGACATGTGGGTGCGGATGGCTAGAGTAAGAATTTTGAGTGGCTGGAACCTAAACAGATATAGATGTGACACATTATTACATTTCTAAAATACCACCATGGCTCTGAATTTATCCCGTAAGTATGCTAATATGGTTTTGTGTCATGCTGTCAGGAACTCTGAAAAGTTGCAGTTCCAACAGTAACATGTAATGTATAGCTAATGCGAGACAGTGGGTTTTATACCTCCTAGCAGATGTATTGGGGTGGACACTATTTTCTGCGATGATTAGACAAGGCATGAAGTGCCCCTAATCCCTGTATATTACACAGACTTTACATTGCATATTTCTCCTTGTACTCTGGAAATCTCTCCATATCAGCAGTTCACAGTCCATTTTATGTGTGCCAGGACATTTTAAGATCTTGCGTTAACTAAAAATGAAAGGACAAATAAATGATTTATTGAACAATCTTTCATTGACAGTCACACTTTTTAGGATGAATATTAGCTAAAGCTTTACGTCCTTCCCTTAACGCTGCGGATCATTGAACATTTTGAAATGCATTTCTATATATGCAGCAGATAATTAAGCCTGCGGAGCAGAAAATGTAGAAATGTTCCCAAGATGAATAATGACAAAGTATTAATAACAACGTAACATGTTGTTTCTACTGATACATGCCCAACATTTAGAATAAGAACTTTTACTTTCCTTACATACATATTTATTTGGTACCTTTTTCAGGAAATCTAAGTGCTATGTACTTTTACAAAAAGAATATAATGTATCCTTTGACAAATGAGAACATTTTCTGTCAATCATGTCATATATACATTATTCACTGCTAATCACACAATTCACTCACGGTGACAGCTATGTAATTTAAATAAATCAATTAACAGCACCCCTGTGACTTATATAAATGTGCCGATCTTTAGTCTGTATAGGGGCTGATCCAGAGTTGCAATTACACCTTAACTGTATGGGTGTAAACCATGTTACAATGTGAGGGGTGGAAATGGATTTCAATCCCTTTCATGCAGGGGAAATGTTTTGCTTTTGCACATAGCAAATCCCATTGCTCTATGTCTAATCAGTAAATAAGAGTTGAGCTCGGAAACCTTATCCCGCAACTCTAAATACACCTTTACCCTTTACATTTTATTGTTCGGTTACATGTGCAAAATGGTTTTACACATATAGGGGAGGNGGGTGCAAATCGATTTTTTGTACTTTCAATTCTTAATTCTTCTTTATAAAGTATGTTATAATTCGAGTAAAACCTTCGTGATCTAAATCTTGCTGCATCTTTTATACACACATGGATCTAAACTTAAACCACGTGTTTTAAATATGTTATAGCCACAATATTGCATTTTAAAGCTTAACAGTCTTGTGTATTATATCATATATCATTCCAATTTTGCTGCTAAACAGTGTTATAATATTCTTCTGCATTCAAATCCCTCAAAGATATATTAATATAACTTTAATTGTGATGTGAACGACGCTTTTTTTATCTAGCATAGTATTAGGCTGAAATCTTTGTAATATAACTAAAGTAGTTAAAATAATGAATGTGATTTAAAGCCAAGCTTCTAGCTAATATAATTAAAAACATAATCTCTGTGGTAAATAAAATGTAAATGAAAACAACAAATCATGAAAACAATATTTGCAAACGTCACTCCATCCACAATAGCTATAAGCACTATCCGCGTTGCAAGAGGCAATCATTTTCAAATGATGGAGAACCCCCCCACCAGCAGATTTACATGATTTATAACTTAAGTTTTTAAAGAAATACTTATTTTTTGTAACATGAGAGAACTTCTAATGGGTTGAAAATCATATAGAAAGAAATGTATGTAGAGAGGATTTTTATAAAAGAAGCAACTAGATGTCCCGTGGCTAGAAGAGATGTGACAGANTCCCTCCATTCCCCACTGCCTAACCCNAANATTCCCCATACTCCCCCCCTTCCCCTCCNTACTGCTTAACCGTAAACCTCCATTCCCCGCTTCCTAACTTTGCTCATTAAATCTCAACCAAAAAAGATAATAGGCGGCCCCGGCAAAATTGTGGAAATAGACGAGAGTCAATTGGTCAAGAGGAAAAGCAATGCTGGCAGGCTTTTGCCCAACAAAGGATCTTAGGAGGGGTATACCGGGAAAATTGAAAACAATTTGTTCAAGTCCCCCAAAGAAAAGTTGTCACGTATTGTGGAACACATTGAAGAGGGATTTCATATTTATTAGTACTGTGTTTCCCCGATAATAAGCCCTAGCCCGAAAATAAGCCCTAGCGAATCCCCAGTTTCTAAAAATAAAATAAAAAATTAAAATCTGAGGAGAATGATAGGTATAAAAGCAGGACTGGGGGGCATTATGGGGATAAAAATGTTTTTGATCCTTACATTTGTAAAAAGATTGGTGTTATATTTACTAAGCGGTGAGATTGCAGTGAGTTTGGAAAGTGGGGAAGTTGCCCATAGCAACCAATCAGATGCAAGCTCTCAGTTTCATTTTACACTCTGGAGAATGTGAATTAGAATCTGATTGGTTGCCATGGGCAACATCCCCACTTCTCAATCTCCCTGCAATCTCAACGCTTATTGAATATATCCCTTGATCAGTTGATCAGTAATAATGGACAGAAAGCTGTATCAGTCTGAACCAATAATAATAATAATAATAATAATAATCACTTACTGCTCCATGTAAAGAAGGCTTTATAACTGAGCGCAGCTGTTAAATTATATGGAAAATGTCATGAAATGGAAGCAAATACTATATAACCATGCCTGTAATATATTCCTGCAGTGTGATGTAGATGCTGGATACTGACATAAAGGCATAAGTAGAGTGAAAATAAAACATATAAAGAAGGAAAAAGTCTCCCTTAGCTGTAAGTTTCCAGATTTGATCTACATAAGCCTGGAGCCAAAGGAATAAAATCTACTCACTTTCTCACATCAGCTTCCCCTCCCTGCAGCTCCCGAAGGGAGTTCAGTCTCCAATGTGAGATAATCTGTGGATCAATGAGGCCGGATGTAAAACTCCTGCTAAGCCATGTTTTCCCAGCTGGGGGTAAATTATTTTCCCTGTATTTAAACCTTGCTTATTTAAAATGTGAATGTGTCCTCAGTAATGAGAAAAATGAAGGAAAAGAGATTTAGTGGCAAAATAATGTTAACTATTTCTTGAAGAGATGCAGTTGCAGTCAATATTTTGGAAAAAAAATATTTAGGAAGGTGAAGCAGGACCGGAACAAATAATATCCATTATTTACACTCTGCATACATCTATGTGCTTAAATATCTCGCTAGGTATGTTACACAAGGACTTGTTTTGAGAGTAAATACAAAAACCAGATGCAAATGCACATTTTAGAAGAAAAACATTTTATACTGTAAGGGAGATACATTTATACTGGGGCTGCCTAATTCGAGGCTGGCGTTTCCTAGCAAAACTCTATAATTGTCAGATTTAGGCTTTTGATTTTTTTTATCTCTTTATTCACAAGCATGTTTCAGTGCAAGGAATACTAGTTTTATATGAGTATGACTAAATATCACTGTTTCACAATGTTTCAGAAGAGAAAATAATGGTGCCAAAAGTGGAGATGTTGCCCATAGCAACCAATCAGATTCCAGCCCATTTCATTTTACATACTGGAGAATTAGAGTTTGGTTGCTATGGGCAACATCTCCACTTTGCAATTCCTGCCGTTTAGTAAATATAGGCCTGGCAAAAAGATGAGTCAATTGCTTATACTCTATACAAAGCCATTACACAGCATGTCTGCCNGATAAGAATGACATGTGCTGGATCCAGAATTGGTAGTTTACTTGATCTATACAAGTCACTTGCATAAATTACCTACATTTTAATATCTGCACATGTGGGAACCAGTTCCGTATGTTTGAAAATCGGAGTGAACAACAGGTTTACATCCCAGTCTAATTTCTCCATCGTAGACAGGGATACGCATGCTAATGTACCGGACAAGGTGGCAATATGATGATCCATGCAGGTATGCTTCCATACAGGAATTGAGTGACAGGGGAGTTCAATCCACTCTGCCTATCACAACAATTCTCTGTGCTTATGGATTTTATTATTATTTTTAGTTGTAGTTTAAAAATATTATTTTTGCAGTGATACGTCATTAAATGCAACTCTTTATAATTTATGTGCTCCTCAGTTTATGTGGTCATGTCCAAAATGATGCCACTGTTTATAAAATCAGAGTAAAAGTACTACATCATCCCTTTGATCAAATATATAAAACATGTGCAATTGTATGTAAATGATTCATTCTTATATACACTTGCACACATTTCATATATTGGAATAGATGCATGTCTTGTTTTTCTTTGCTACTGATACTAGTTTACTTTGGGAGCTTAACCGCTCCCCAATACAACTGCTGCACACTTTCAAATAACAGGACATCTTGGCCTAAATTTACTAAACAGAGAGACTGCAGGGAGATTGGTTGCTATGGGCAACATCCCCACTTTTCAATCAGATCACATTCTCCAGTATGTAGAATGAAACTGAGAGCTTGAATCTGACTGGTTGCTATGGGCAATATCCCCGCTTTTTTAATCTCCATGCAATCTCCCTGCTTAGTAAATTTAGGTCCCTGTGTGCACATAATGCATCAACATACCTTCCAACATATACGGTCCGGGCCATGGGACACAACCGCCCCACCCCTGGACTTTCTGGCTCCGCCCGTCACACCCCAATCCCGCCCCAACACACCCTGACTCCGCCCCCTTCCTGTCCAAGCCCCGCTTTTGCAAGACTGTCCCGTTGTCCAACCTGCATAGCAATATGTCCCATGTTTGGGCAGGTCAGGGCGGAGTTTCGTCGGGACGGTGGAGATCGGGACACCTCGTCCCCGAACTGTTGGGAGGTATCCTAAACTGCAGGATTGAAAAGTGGGGATGTTGCCGATAGTACCCAATCAGATTTAAGTCTCATTCTCATANCTCCCAACTGTCCCTCTTTCAGCAGGACTGTCCCACGTTTGGGGGACTATCCCGCTGTCCCTCCCGAGTTTCAGTTTGTCANGCTAAGGGGACAAACTTTGTTTTTTACATTTATAAATAGAATGTTACCATTTGACGCGAATCGCGGTTAAGAAATGGGGTGGGGCTTGGGTGGGATGGGACTGGGTGTGATGTGGGTAGGGTCTGGCGGTGACATGGGCGGGTTCGGCATGACTGGGGCGGAGTCTGACAGGCCGAGGGGCGGGGCCTATGTGTCCCGCTCTCAGGCTCGTCTAAGTTGGGAAGTATGCATTCACCAGTATGTAAAATTCAAATCGATTTTAAAATTACTATAAAACCAGATAAACAATTAGTAAATGGAATTTTTTTTTCCGTCAGTGTGTTTTTCAGGGCCACCCTTTTCTGCAGTTCGATTAGTAGAGTAACGGGCACAGGACCATTGTTTTGCTCTGGTACTACTGTGAGGCATAAAAAGACTGGAGGCATTACAGATGAACAGGTTATGATTGTAAAGTAGTTTCAGACTGTTTTGCTGTTATATTTTGTTATCAACTTGTAACTATTGATTGGTACCAGAACTTTTCATTATACAAAAACACTGTTTATAATATATTCACTCATCTAATAATATTCAGCATATATATGAATCACCATTTGCACGACTACTCATTATTATAGTAAAGAATGTAAGTGTGCTCTGTGTACTGTGTGTAGATAATGCAACCTGTAGTTTGCAGTATTATATAAATCCATATACAATCGGATAAGAGATCAGACACGAAGCTGAAAGTGAAATTATCAGGGGAAACACTTTGCAAGATTTTGTACACTACAAGATAATGGTCTTGGAAAAGAAACCCTGGTGATTTTCTAAACATGTGCCTAAAAACATATATACCTTATTTCAAGTTGTTCTTTAACTTGTTCTCATGGGGATGACATTTCCAGAGAGATGCAAAAGAAAAATGTTCCTACCGCTGTAGGATAAAGCTTCAGAAATGTTTCATTCTTTGGAAAATCAGAAATCTAAGAGAGGTTAATCCACTTGTTCAGAAGTGTTTCTCTTAATACATGTTTTTTGGTCAATAGACAATAAATATTAAAGCATACGGACTTCCACAATAAATAGATAGAAAATAGAATATTCTTTTTTGTTACTCGCTTACTTCGTTTACAAACATTTAATACACAGGTTATAGCTGTGTGATATCAAACATATTACTCTCAAGAGCAGTCTTGTTCTATTTTCTGTGCTTCTACTGCAAACAGTATATATAGTACAGTGGTTGGCCCCTGCGAATAACCCTTTTATGACAGGGCTGTCACAGACAAAATAATGGTGACTGCACACAAGTGCCAAAGAAGACAGATTGACTTTGATTACTCCTGCGACGCCAACAGGGGAATTCTCCAAACGCCAAACTCTAATTCTACTAATTCTATTCTAAGCCTCTATTTCCCGCAGCCTAACCCCAGCTCTCCTGCAGCCTTACCGCAACCTTCTCCTCCGCACATCCTTACTCTAACCTTCCCCTTTTACGCTCCATCCCCCCCAACAGGGGAGTTTTCCAAACTCCAAACTCTAAGGGGGAAATTTACTAAAGGTTGTGTTTTGGTGTGTGAATTTCTCGCCATGACTCGCTTGGTTTTACTGGTGTTTTGTCAGCGAGATCTTCTCGCATGCAAGTTTTAGGGTGCACATGGTGAGTTTTAGGGTGAGTTTGAGGGCGAGTTTTGAATTTGTATGCGAGTTTTATTTCTCACACCGGCGAGTTTTATGACTCGCACATGCGCAGTACAACCTAACCTCCAACCTGCATAACACTGGCCTGTATCAAGCTTTAAATACACTCTCACATGTTCATAAAGGCTCAGGAGGCTGCTGCTGTTAAGGCTAAACATTTTTACAACCTCCGGATCAGACATGGCCAGGTCCAACCGCACTTGGAACGTACATACGATCCTGAGAAGCATACGCTGGGGCTGGACCAGGGGCTGGTGATGGTCAGGGTCAGAGTTTTCTGCGAGAATCCATCCCGATCTATAGTGAATAATATCAAATGTATGTGAGTCATGTAAAAACTTATCCCAGTGAGTTTTTGTGAGCGTGTTTTGGGCAAGTCTCAAACCGGCGAGAAATCACTAACATGACCTATAATAAATACTGAACTCACCCAAAAAGCAAAACTCACCCTAAAATAAACCACGCTGAGGCGAGATTTCTTAATTCTATTCTAACCCTCAATTTCCTGCAGCCTAATCACAACCTTCTTCTCCCCACATCCTTACTGTAACAGTCCCCTTCTACGCTCCATCCCCTCCCTGTTGCCGAGCCCTAACTTCCCCTTCTACATTCCATTCCCTCTTTCTAATACCACGTTCAGACTGCATCCCCTTCAAACCATCAGGGCTCTCGCCTGTTCACACTGAATAGCGTTAACCCAGGGTTTCTATTGCCAATATTGTGCAAAGACAGCATAGGACCTGAATTTTCAGCTAAACCCCAAAAGACGCAGGGTCTGAATAAAATCCTGTTCAGGTTACCTGCAAAAATCCAGAGCTGGTGATTTCATGAAAACCCTCGCTTTTGCTGGTTATCTGAAGAGGGTATAATTCTAACCTTCTTCTATGCTAAATACTCTCCCCACTGATTATGACTAACCTTCCTCTTCTCCAATGTTTCTGCTGGTTTTCTGATTTCTGATTTTCAGAATTTAAGCAGTATTTTGAAATAGATGCAGCCAACATTCAACTGACGGCTGTAGGCATCCCATATAGTACTGATCTAACTAGTATTATAGAAGTTTTTATGCAAGAACAAAATAACCACAAAGCATGAGTATCCCCTAACTCAGCCCCCATTCCTTCATATAAATATACCCCCCAATTAATGTATTTTAGGTAGGAGATGGGGCAGGTCCTGTACACCAGGGAAACCACTAGTGCACATATGATGTGCGTGTGTAATTTGGGTACTGTAATTAAAGCTGGATTTGGTCCTTGATCCTTATGTACATGTTAGTACATGATAAAAATCTCTACAGGATTCTTGGTAATCACGTCTGAGACCATTTGCACTAGAAGTGCAAAAACATAGGGGTATATTTACTATGCAGGGAATTTGGTGGGGAATTGAAAAGTGGGGAAGTTGCCCATAGCAACCAATCAGATTCGAGCTTACATTCTCCAGTATGTAAAATGAAACTGAAAGCTCGAATCTGATTGGTAAATATACCCCATGGAAATGAATTCAGGCTTCCAAAGCAATGCATGTAACAGGCTTCTCTTACAACCGCACCAGTATTAGGGTGAATGAAATTCCAATACAGCAGATGAAAAATCTGGAAAATAATAGAACAGCAGCACCAGTTTTCACTGTGTGAGAAGACATTATAATGAGTCATTCAGCTATTCTTTTTATTTTATTATTGGTCGTCACACAACTGAAAGAATTAGGGTTATGGTAAAATGAAGGCAGTTTTGTTTTTTGCACCCCTGGACCCGGGATCGCCTAATGGTAGCACTGACCCTGGCTATGACTAAAGTGTTGGACCATTATTTTTGCTTGTGTCTATGCTATGGTAAAAGTCTGGTCAGTAGCAAACAAATTGATCTAAGAATGGGACTAGACCATAGTAGCGTGGATATTGTAAGATAATTAGTTTACGTTTGCTACATAACGGTGTAATAATAAAATGTATACATTTATCATAATAGCTGGAGCTGCCTAAGGTATTCAGATTAATTAGATCTTGTTTTCAAAGTAAAAATAATAATATTCCATATATAATATAATTCTTATATAATTACCAAAATGCTTTAATAGCTAAACAGATTAGTTTTCAGTACAGGATATTAAATGGTCATATACCGTCTAATCCAGTAGGCAATTCTTTCATGGGTAATTCAAACAATTTGGTGGGACACAAGGGCGTGATATATGCAAATCATTCTCAANGACCCATCCCNNTTGGTTAAATCATAGGTATACTAAGGATGGGCAGAATTTGATGTCATTAAGTTCTGTCCATCCATAGTAGCAATCANTGCTTCGGGCAGTCATTCCGTTGATGCTACTAATCCCAGTTCAAAGAGATTTGACAGCTCTCTACTGGGAAAAAGACAGAAACTTGTGAGTCTTCTGGAAATTTCAGTCGGTAACCCTGGTTAAAATGTATAGCAAATATGCCCTATAACAGAGCATGCTATGCATAAGCATGATAACTTACATACAGTAAAGGACACATTAATACCAACTAAACTCCTGTTAAACTCTATATTATACTATAATACTATATTATTAATATTTGGCCTGTTATAGCTATGTCACCCTTTATCTGAGTATTCAACATACGTAAGTTGCATTTCAACATAGGTAAGTTGCATTTCAACATAGGTAAGTTGCAATTTTATATTCACATACAAAGCCTGTAATTGTATTTGCACAATTATACAGTCTCAGTGATGCTCTTTGTGTGAGTTCTATTCCACTATATACGTGATAGGCTTACAGTTCTGTAGACAGGTCCAGTGTTTCTCAAATTCCCACTGCAGCTGTTTGCGTTCCAGATGAGGTGCAGTTTCTTTTTGCAGGCTGGCGTCCACGTATGATCTCTGCAGGGTTTCTTAGTATGCGGAATGCTCGTGGAAAGAAAAAAAAGCGAAAAATGCTTCCTGGTGTAGAATGTCTTTAAAGGTCTGAAATAACGTGTATGTGCTGTATTATACTCACATTGTGTTTACTTGCAATCTGCCCGTAGCGTGTTCTTGCTTCTCCTGGTGCCTCCGTTCGGCCGCTGATAGCTCCTCTGTGCATGCGCTCTCTGCTGTCCTAGACGGTATGGACGTCTGTATGCACGCTCACGCTTCCTGCGATCGCTCCCGTCAGAGGAAAGAGAATGGAAGAAGCCTCTCCATAGTGCAGATAACTTTATTATATACAAATTAAAATGTAGGACATTTGCTTATGTACTCACAATGTGGTCACAAATACAGCACTTTTCAGTTTTGTTTCCTTGTCCCTGTACCGCTCAGCTCTGTTCTTTGCTGGATATGTTTGGTGCCTTGCTGTATCAGGGNGGAATGTTTTAATGCTGTCCTGGGACTGGGTATGTTTCAACCCTCTCTGGGGGTCTTTGTCAAGGCAGTGTCAAGACGAGCACTCCGCATACTAAGAAACCCTGCAGAGATCATACGTGGACGCCAGACTGCAAAAAGAAACTGCACCTCATCTGGAACGCAAACAGCTGCAGCGGGAATTTGAGAAACACTGGACCTGTCTACAGAACTGTAANCCTACCANGAATATAGTGGAATAGACCTCACACNAAGAGCATCACTGAGACTGTATAATATACAGTTACAGACCTTGTAGTGAATATAAAATTCCGAATTACCTATGTTAAAAACGTATGATACTGTATTAGCCAAGTTAACCCTGTATCAACCAACCTGTAAACATTAAAAATAATATATGCAATGCTGCTTTATTTAAAAAAAAACTAATTAACCCAGAGATAGTTAAATGCCTTTTTTTATCACAATATAAGAAAAAAAAAAATAACAATCCACAAACACATTATAATGTTAATAGATGAAGACAAAAGTCCACAGTACGGAATAAATCACTACGGGATAACTGCAGGTTTTACCTTCGGAACAGCTTTCAGACTTGTCACTTACTCATTAAAAACCATAGCCAGACATGGATAATTTATGACTATTACTTTAAGACATGTCCTCATTTGGACCTCTGCGAGGAGAATTATATCTACTGTGTGTTTTATAAGAAATACTTATTTTTTCTCTGCTGTTAATTTGTCTGCTTCTGTCCGAACCTGTTTCTTTATTTGTAATACATGTCCTTGAATGTCCATTAGGAGAATGTTACCCATTGCAAAATACTGTAATTCCTTCTTCATTCTCATTATTATTAATGTTTTTAGTAGTTAAGTGAAAAGTGAAACCAAATTTTTATCTATTGAAATTTCTATACATAAAATATGAACTTTTTTAAAGATACTTGTTAATTTAATTAGTGAATCCACTGTTAAGTCCTGTTCACCTTAACCTCAGCGAGAAAAAACAATAACCAAGAAAGTCTGCAGGATAAAAAATATATTCTCCTGCAAAAAGAAAGTTACACAACTTCAGTAAAAAAAAATAGTCCTTGTCAGCAACTGGCTATTAAAGAAACTACAGCAACTGGCTGACTTTGACCTATCGGTGTCTATCAGATAGCGCTCTGGAACAAACTATCCAGTGCATTCTATTATATACAATTTGCAGACAAAAGAGATGATACATTCACGTCCAGTCTTCACCATTGGTCCGGCAGGTCAGATGCCCTCTGTCCTTGAGGCTTAATTGGTGAAGGCCTGAGTCCTTAGTTCCCTTGCATGTAAAGGGTAAACTACCTGCTTTCATGTAACCCCTCCTTTCTGTATTTCAATGTACATTTAATTATATAATCTGCCTAATATCATAACTTGTGTATAACTTTACACAGTGGTCGAAGTGGAAATTTAGAAGTGGGGGTATGGACATTTAGAAGTGGCGGTATGGAAACATAGGAAATAATGGAAGTCAAAGGAGATTTTTAATTTTTCCAGTACATCAGTGGGAGAAGTGCCGGTATGGCATACCCCCATATACACCCCCACTTCGAGCCCTG
>JABWIB010006975.1:0-11857 GCA_016617825.1 Platyplectrum ornatum
TGAGACACGCCCAATCTCTGCACTTACTCTCTACAGAGAAAGTAAACCGAGAGATAGATGCAAAAGGCAGAGTAGAGAGTAAAAGGCAGCCGGAGAACAGCAAAAGAGAACCTAAAGTGCCAGTAAACTGCCAGTAAACCGCCAGTAAAGCTGTCTCTATCTCAAGAGATAGAGAAGCAGGATCTGGCCCACAGACTCCATCTAGCTGCGTATTTTGAGACAGACACGGTATGTATGTGGGAATATAGTGTTTCAGCATAATCCAGTGATTTGTAGAAACAGGCACCGTTACATGCCATCTAGTGGTTGAATAGCAGTTCACAGTGCAACCAATAGTTATACTGAAGCTGGGTACACATCTGTTCATGTAGTATTTAAGATTTTAAGTCTTGCTTTGTATCTGTGCATACTAGAACAAATTTTCCCTGTATACCGGGGATATCGGGCAAATCTCCTGGAACTTGGAGTCCTCAGCCCCGTTCTTCAAGCCTTTCCATCTGGATAGTATTTGCCGTCCAGGGGATGAGGCTTTTTATTTAATTTACATAAATGATGCCTTCTGCCCAACCCCCATTCTGCCGATCTTTGGTTTCACCTGGGAGGAAGTCAACAACCCTTTGTCAAAAAGGAAGATAATATAAGGGGATTCCCTGCGCTGCACCTCTAATGGGGATTATCACTGAAATCTTCCCCGCTTATATAGGCACCCTGTTTATAAATTGACAGTTTACCATATAAATCCAAGATTTATACAAATTATATAAAAAGGATATAATTGCGCTGCCTCTGTGTAAATATGTAATGTGTAATAAAGTTCTACATTTCAGTCTCCTTATTTGAATCAATCAATAAAGTCAATAATGTCTTTCACAATGCCTTCTGAATCTTCATCCCACATGCAACAAGAGAGAGATGGAACAATATTTGCTGAAGTATGTTTAAGCTTACATGGATATTAATACAACTTCTCACACTCACATTCGCATTTCTTGTCACTCTGCATATAAAGAGGGTCTCTCGTTTCCAAGACTGTATGTATTGTCTCCTCCCCGTGGGTTTCTGTTTTCAAGGTTTCATGTATTGCCTCCTCCCTGTGAATCTCTGGGATGTCTCTGCCCCCGATTCGTGTAGTGCAGAAAAAATGGCTATATAGTGAAAGTATGTTATCACAAAAACAAAAATATTTTTGGTAAAATTCACATATGGAAATCTTGCTCGGTTGCGTTGAATGTCTCAATTCCTTCTTTGGGTCACAAGGATTAATGGATATCTTGTATTTTTAGCATTTTACAATCTCCTTTATAAAGGCTTCTCCGTTCTCCAAAGATAACATCCCTAATGCTATTTGCTGATACGTATTGCATCATATAAAATTCTTTTAAACATAATTCTTGGTAATAAACATACATCTAGTTGATAATTGATAGTAAGAGCATTCACACCCTAAGATATTGCATACCTTGAAAAGGACATTTTAATTCAAAATGCGCCGGTGTGTGGCTGGTAAAGGCATCATCGTGACTTTTTTAGTCTGCGGTCCTGTTGGGGCCCTTTAAACTGACTAGTATAATACCTTAGGGTGCGAATGCTCTCACTATCATTTGTCTCTCTTGTTGCATGTGGGATGGAGATTCAGAAGGCATTGTGAAAGACATTATTGACTTTATTGATTGATTCAAATAAGGAGACTGAAATTTAGAACTTTATTACACACGTTACATATTTACATATAGAGACAGCACAATTATACCCTTTTTGTGTAATGTGTAAATAACTGAATATTGTTAAAGGGCTTTGGTTTATGTGTACTTGCTTTTTGTTTGGAAACTCCAATTACACTTTTTTTTTGGAAAACATTTCTATATGAAATGGCTGGTACAATCATTTTTATGAAAGGTATTAGCTGTATTACCTGAAATGTGCAACAGTTCCACTTTTACATTCCCACAGCTTAGTAAATCTAGCCCATAATGTTTAGTTCATCTTTACATTCATTTGTTACATAAGACTGCAAATTGTCATGATGCAGTGTGGTACAACACAAATACGTACCGCTGTTTAAAATGACAGTAATGATAAAAATCTGATTTTCTAAGTGAAAAATATTTTTCACTTTATATTCTTTTTTAAAGTGCATGATTTATAAATATATTGGGGCATTGTTTAGGGGTAACTTGCTGGGGTCCTGTAAAAAAAAAATAACATTTTGTCAGATGATGAGAACTCCTGCTCTAGTATGTCATAGAAAGGTACAAGCTAAAATCTGATTGATTGCTATGGACAACAGCTCTACTTTTCCATTTCCGCAGTTTAGTAAATATAGGACCCTGGACATATGGTAGGTACACACCAAGATAATCTTTCCAATCAAAAGATAAGTGACCCTTTCAGCAGATATCTGTTTAGTGAATACTAACCAAACATGCTGCAGGGTCGTTTCAGACAGGATGTGGTCGTTTGAAATGATTGTTAGCAACTCTTAATATTTTTGGTGAAAGATGTCACCAAGTCTGCAGAAAACTTCAGCGTGTACTGAACACGATCTTCAGAGCAACAAATCCCATTGAAAATTAAGTATAGAGCGATCTGGTGGATGAGAGTAAACCAGCTGCTTTTGTTGTGATTTATGTGCACTAATAATCATCTTTTCTCAGTCTTCTCTCTTTTTTCTGGTGCTTAGTATTTAGCCACATCTGAGAGGACATGACCTGCTTAGTGCTGTTGCTCAAGTCTATCCCCACCATTAGGGCCACTAGTGAGGACAAGGCCCCAGTTAAAGTCCAGGCTCCTAGGAGCAGCCTTGCATGTGTTAGAAATTTTGTATAAGTCATAATTTTTTGCACTGATTTTGTTAAACCACTGCAATTTTAAATTTAAACCTACAGAGAAAGTGTCCATCTGAGGATTTGTGTAATGTGGCTTTTTTTTTTATTGAAAGATAGTATAAAAGATATCACCAAAGCCCTTGGTAGAGCAGCTGTCACCTATATACCATAGTGTGTGAGATGGTATGGTGTAACCAGTATGGTTCCCCACCCTTCTTAACCAACACTAAATATTTACCAATTTTATGAGATTCTTTACATTGACAAAGATACTGAATGTGCCTTCTATAAGTAAAATGATTAAATGCCAGATCAAGTATGAAAAGAATGAAATACAAGGTGCTTTATAAATTCATGTACTACAGGAAAAAAACATTTTGTTACAAATTTTGAACAGTGGTAATAATTTCATCCCACTAGGTGGCAGTGTAACTAAATAAGTAAACAAATAAATAAATCCATAAATTAAATAATGAATTCATTGGATAATTAGAAAATGTTTGCTGTACACAATATTAGGTGTATTGTGTGGCCAAATTTAATCATCAAACTGCAATCGTATCAATAAACTCTTCATTAACTGAATCCTTATCGGCTTTCCATCGAGTTTACGGCAGACAATTAGCAGGGCTAATCCCTGCAAAAAGTTGATGGCAAGGAACGCCATCCATAGGGGAAATTACAAGCCCCTTTATCTTTCTTATGTACAAAGGTGAATCAGGAGTGTGGTCTCAGTACAAAAATAAGAAGTTGAGAAGTGTTCTATGCTCACAGTTTCCATATTCAGTGCACAGTTACACCACAGCCCAGCTAATAATTTTTACAGCGGAAAACCTCAAGATAACGTCTAGTATGTCACACACATTTCACATGTGACTCTCTTCTTTATCAGACCATCTTCTTTCCTTTTAGTAAAACCTTAATCACGCTCTCATCTCTGAAAGCTTTTTATTAATATGGTAATGTCTGTATTTTAGAAATATGCTAATAATATATGAATAAACCTATATATCTATAATACTTAAAGCAGATACTAATTATGGTGTTCTGTATTTCACATTACAAATAATTAATAATGAAATAATAAATGACACCAGCTAATAAAAATGTAGACTGTAGCTACTGGTCCTGATCCAGCAACCAATTCAACTGTTTTTTTTTTCACTATTATTGTAATTATTATTATTGTTGTTATTTCCTTGTGGACATAATAAAAATAAACGTGATGCTTACAACTCAACTCTAAATGGTCCATGTGAAATAAATACTAATAACCATAAGAACAAATTGAAAAAGTTTGTTTTATTAGTTCATATAACATTGTTGAATTGAATATATCATTATATAATGCATTAAATATATGTAGATTTTAGACCAGTTAGCAATAAAAATATAAAGATATTATATAAAAAAATATATATACAGCGTTTCCCCGATAATAAGCCCTACCCCCAGTGGCAGGCTGGCAAATTTTGGCCTGGGGGGCAAGCCCACAGCAGTGGCCCATAAGTAACGGCCCATAAATTATATATATATATATATATATATATATATATATATATATATATCGGCTGGCCCGGGTGCCATCTGGCACCCTGGCACCCATGCCAGCCTGCCCCTGCCTACCCCAAAAATAAGCCCTACATTGAAAATAAGCACTAGTGAATTCCCAAGGTCTGGGGGCATGATGGGGATAAAAGCAGGATGGGGGGCATGATGGGGATAAAAGCTGGACTGTTTATATAAATCTCTGTCATTGTTAATTAAAATAAGACCTACCCCAAAAATAAGCCCTATGGGGTTTTTTTTTACCAAAACAAAAAATAAGACTTTTTTTTATTATCAGGGAAACACTGTATGCAAGCCATAAAAGCAATTAATTTAATTTCAAAGCAATAAACATATCTCAAAAAGGGAGCTATTTTTAAGCATTATTATATTGTGTCTGTGAAGAAGGATATTACATACTTATGTAACTGAATATTCTGGACAAAGCTGTTGTATGATGAAAGATAGGCAAGTTAAAACGCCAAATGGTCAGGCACCCACCAGTATCTACAAAGAGAAACAATTTTTAGTGCTTAGCCAGAGCTCCCGTCCAAAGCTAAGCTATTCAACTTAAACCTATACAACATAATAAATAATATATACGGTTATACAAAACCATCTATCAATTCTGCGTTTGTTACACCAAACACCAAAATACAGATTGCGGCTTTTTGTCAGCCTTTGTAGCAAATTAGACCGAGTGTCTTTTTTGTCTTAGTTTGTTTGAAGACGAGGGCCTTTATTACTAAACTGTGGGAATGGGAAAGTGGAATTGTTATGGGCAACATCTCCACTTTTCCATTCCCACAGGTTAGTAAATGTAGCTCAAGGAGTCTGTTTAATACAGTTAATACAGAAGGGAATGTACACAAGATACTTTTTCATTACTGATCATTGTGATCCTGCACCTTAATGTCTGCTATATTGCTGCAATGTTATTATATAGAAAAGGGCTGCAGGGGTATCATGCATACAATGTTAAGTGATTTAAGCTTTGCTGGATTAACATGATGTACTTACCTTAGAAGAATAAAACTTTCACTGTCATGAGACCATTAAAAAACATAGTTTTGACAAACAGCAACCTTATCCCCAGCACAGTAAAGGAGAACATATTAACTCTTTCTGGGTTCTTATCTGGAAGAGAATGACATGTGTAGCAAACTGTAACCGAGAAACCTCTTGTCATCATCAGTATGCATGATAAACTCATTGTACACCTTACCTGACCCAACTTTGCTAATGACAACAATATCATCATTTGTGTGCAAGCAATTATTATGCTGGAAAAAAGGCAGATGTTCTCATGTAACGTATGACTAAAATCCTATGTACTACCTCTCTTCAAAATTCATAACTATTAACTTATGTATTTTTTCTATATTATTCTAATGATGCCAGGATCTATTTACTTATGCTATTTCATTCTCAACATATTTTATTACATTTAATCTCTTTCATCTGGTATTGCATATGGTTTAAATCAGGGCTTTAACTGGGGTGTTCCATACCCCAATGATTTAAATGATAAACAATAAAACTCCATCCACTTCTATTATTTTCTACATTTCCATATTCTACATTTCTGATTTAACCTAAATTCTTGCTGTTGTTGTAAACAACTGTATCCAGCCGCTCTGTGTACCACCCGATAGGACTTCAGGTACAAGTACAACTGGTTAAGAACCCCTGCGCTAACAAGTGTATTCACCACCCACGATTATATGAATAATCTCCATCTTTGTATCTGGTTAATAAAAGAGTAAGTGGCCTTTTCTTACCAGGATTGTCACACTTGTGAACAGCTGAGCCTTGATCATATTCAGATGGACCATCATCTCCTTTATAGAAAAATCACAACAAGGAATATGGCTTTGTATTTTAACAATCATCACAAAATATGCCTGCCAATTTTATGACCAGCCGATAATTTCTTTATTGACCTGATAGGTGTAATACAATTGGTTGGTTTGAATTAGAGTCAACTGTCGGGAGTCAGGGAAATTGTGTATTATTGTGTACCTAGCATTACAGTGCTGATGTTTTACAAAATGTAAACATAATAGACATCCAGCAGAGACAAACTATTCAAAGCTATAGGCCTAAATTTACTAAGCAGGGAGATTGAAAATTGGGAATGTTGCCCATAGCAACCAATTAGTTTCAAGCTCTCAGTTTCATTTTACATACAGGATAATGTGAGCTCGATTCTTATTGGCGGCTATGGGCATCATCCCCACTTTTCAATCTCCCTGTTTAGTAAATTAAATTTAGACCCTTGTGTTCTATTATCTTCTTTGTTATTGTTCAACTGGAGACATGGAATACAAAAGTGATTATCTAGTGCTTAACTGCAAGGGGTGGCAAGTTTAGATGGTGGAAACAAGCTACAACAATAAATTACAACAGTCAATAATAAATAGAAAGTAAAATATCATTACTAATTTTACCTTCTGAGTCCGTTAAGTCCAGACTTGTCACATTTTCACCATAGTGTCTGACCTGACATTTCAAGTTATTTGACCAAAAATTTCCAACAACGGCCGTACTGTACAATCCCTTTCTGGACAGAGTCGGTGTCTCTATTTCTTGTATCTTGTTATTAATTTCTATTTCGATGTCTTTGGGGTTGAAATCCTTGGCTAAGCAGGCAGCAGTCTTGTCATTCTCTTTAGTTGTCAACACAAACACTGAAGGAGCTTGGACATTATTCTCATCTGGAATAGATAAATCAAAAACACAGTACTGCAACAACTGACTGCACAACATATAGATTTTTTTTTATTTATGTAGTAAGTTTAAGCACAAGAGATAGTAGATTGCATTGTTCTGTTTAGTTATTTGTCTGATTGTATGTAGGAATTAGAGAATTCAGCTGCTCACCTGGTTCCACTGTCAGCTTGGTGCCAGATCCAAACTCAAAAGGTGCTGTGTTAATAGCTCCAACATACACAGTGTGTCACTGCTCTGTTAAAAAGACCCTGATCACCAGGTAGAGCAATATGCAAATAGCAATAAAGGGATAGTATACCCTGCAAACGCTGCTCACAGCCTTTATGATGTAATATTCACGTTTGCAGACTTTGAAATAAAATGTAGTCTAATATTATGTCAGAAATGTTAAAGCATTTCATTATATAAACTAAAAATACTTTCTATATTTTAAATGATAATTTACAAGATCACTGAATAGGTATCAGGTAAGGTAATCGCAGACTGTGTGAATTGTGTAATCTATGGTGACAAGATGCTTTAATGTGGTCAGCTTGTATCCTGGCTGTGGAATAGACTTTTAAATGACAGGAAGCAATGCTTCTAGAAACGTAACTCTTATTGCTTACATAGCACATCAGTTCCATGCATGTTACTACAATGCAATAGGAAAAATACAATAACGATAATAAGCATAAAATTTGTGTTGGTTGCTTATATAATATATTGTTAATATATTAACACTTTAGAAGGCATAATGTTATGTCTAATGGAGATAATCAGTATGGCACATAAACATGACTCATCCTGTTAATTATGGTAGCCAATGGTCAATGCTACCTTCACAGCTCCATTGATGCTGTATTGAATACCTTTCTTATATATACCCTTCCTTTTATGTGAAAAATGTTTTGCATTAAAAGATGGATTCATTTTTGTAGCCTTGATCTAGATTTGGGGATTTGCCACGTATTACTTTCATTGTATTGTACAATTATCGCCTGAACATTGCTGTTGCTTAATGTCCAACTCGATATTTTCTCACATTGCTAGCTTTATTATAGGTTGGTAAACATTGTACAGCAAAAGTTAAATTAGTGGACAATATTTTGCAGACTTTTTGACAACTTTGAGACCCTGCTGTACCAATGATGCTTATTGGATGCAGAAAAAATATTTATGCTGTTGTTTTGCTGTAAAAAGTTTCAGTAATAAATAACTAATAAATAATTTGAAATAACATAAAACAGTTTCTAAAATTGTAAATTGACAAAACATTTTTGAGCAATTTCTGTCAGTAACAAATTACTATCAAATAATTTGAAATAACATAAAACAGTTATTAAAATTGTTAAAATAATTATATATGTAATATGTAATGTGAAGTATATATAGCAGATTTAGACAAATAACAAAACCAAAAGATTTTGGAATAGTGACAATGCAGGCTACTAGAAAACTAATGTCAGAAATGTCAAGATAAATTAACGATAGGAGAAGAGACACAAATTGACAAAATTGTGAAATGAATTTATCATATTGATGCATAAAATTATTATAATAAAAAACTAGCTGAACTGTTAAAGGATCCCTACATGGAACCAATATAATAGAAATATATGTTTTGAAGGCTAGCTGTACTTTTGGAAAATTATATTGTTAAAAAAATATTTATTAATTTATCTCACATTAATTACTATTCCACAGTGTAATTGTGCTTCAATAAACTAGAACACATATATACACAATATATATTTTTTAATTCAATATACATTTTTTCAATATTTGCAGATCTCTCATTTGAATTCATTCTAAATTAGCTGAAATAAAATGTTTTAAACAGTTATTTGTGCTAAAAATCATAAGAAAAATGATTCGCACTATTTCTTTCTGATCCAGAAAATATTTACTATAAAAATGTGTGCTTATGTTAGATTTTCTATAAATGTTTTTGTACATTTGATAAAAGAAATAATAAAATAATTTACTTACTTGGTAAAACATCAAGTTTTGTTCCATTACCAAAGATAAGTTCTTCGTATATGTATACACTATGAAGCTTTGCTGTCACAATACTAGGATGGTAGCCAGATATGAATATTATGGGTTACAATTTCAATATGTATATTATCTGTTTGTGAAAGGGTCTTTAACACACATAAGCAGGAAACAGAAAACATATCTTCTGTCACAAAGCAAATATAATCAATCAGGAGACTGAGTTAAACTGTATTACAGTCTACAACAGCATGGCACTTTTTGTACTTGTATCCAGTGCATTTGAATTACTGTGGTAACCCATGAACACTGTGAGTTATAGCTTTTCAAAAACGTATTGCATCAACCCATATGTATATAGATGTGGGTGGTACCTTATGCCAATGAAACAAGAGACAGTACATTTTACAGTAATTGTGTATGTTGTCTAACCCTATGCCAACCTGCTATTTGTCGTTGTTGTTCCTGTTGCTGAGGAGGCGTCTTAACCTTATCTGGCAGCCACAGCAATACTGACTTTAGTAACCAGTAACCCTGTTCCAGCTTTAATAGGGGAAGCCTTCCCTATGATGGGGCTAATAAGTTGCATATCTCCCTGTTTCAGGTGGATGGGCAGTGAAAAGGAGCTCTGCACATGGTCAGAACAGAAGGGAGTGCAAGTGGAACAGGGAAATCCACAATATTTAAATGGAAAAGGAAAATTTATATAATTGCACATGTGATTGGTGCATGCTCCATACGCTTACACCATATCATTTTAAAAATGCTGTTTATCAAATAATTATATACAGGATAGGAAAGGGAAATCTATAATGACATAGAAGAAAAAAAATTAACATATATGATATTTGTAGAAAATAATCATCTAATGATTTTTTTCATTATTTTATTTAAATGCCAGAATAGAAGAGAACAACTCTGGTATAGCAAATAAAGCATTTAAATGGATCTTAAAATTGCAATGCAATCATTTAAAAAACCCACGGGAGGTAGCAGTCTCTGCGCACAGCTCTGCAGAAACACCACTCTCTGTAGTCTTCAAGGGTTTTCCCCACCACCGAAAATCACCCCCCATTTCATTCCCCAACTGGTGCGGCCAATCAGAAACAGGGGCTTATGATTGCCCACAACCCATGCCAGTGAGGGATTGGAGTGGTGGGTGCATCATTACTGGAGGCAGAGGGACCCTCAATGATATCAGCATTTTAGTTGAAAGACTCCCATTTACCAGTTTAGTTATACTAGTTTACTTTGGGAGCTTGACCCTTCCCACAAATTTTTGCTTTTTCAATTGAACAATTAAATATTTAAAAACAGACACAAGACAATTATAAGTTCCAAAAAGCAACAATGGATCCCAAATGCTGAAAGTGTGCTCATTAATGTTATCTTAGCTAAAAAGCAGTAATAATGAAAACAGCAAATATCTATGTATGGCAGTGGTTCCAAACTTTCTCCGTTCAAGGCATCATTAGGGTCACCATCATTTTTTCAAGGCACCCCTAAGACAAAATAATTACCAAGCTGTCTTAATTTTAAAGTATTTAAGTTAAAATACCTTATTAACTATTTAGGTAAAGGCAGAGTACTTCAGGTTGTCGTCAAATCTTGTGTAACTCCTACAGAATAAGTATAATTGTGTTTCCAAGAAGCAATGCCACATAAAACAGCGCACACCCCACAATAGTGTTTCTACAGTATTGCTGTATATAGCGACATGGGGGGCATGTTATTTTTATATATTTTATTTTCTTTTTTTCTTATTGTGAGAATTCAATTATAGACTTCACATCAGAAAAAACATGCCATGGAGAGAGGGTCACGGTACCCCAGGGAGCCACGAAGCACAATTTGGAAACCACTGGTGTATGAGATCCTTAGTGGTTAACTGTCTGACACAATTTCCTTATAGCAATCCATATACAAAGAGCTGATTGTTTCCTCTTTCTGTAAATAACAGCTAATAATATCAACACTGTTGCAAAATCAAATGAAGTAGAGCTGGCACTCCACATCTGTCTCTCTCCCTGGATCTGTACCAAATGCCTCTATTAACAAAAATAATGAAGTCTCAAATAAACAATAGACAGGAATAAACTAATTATAGAGTTGTTGAATATATAAGAGAGGACTATATGAAGCCTGTAATCACATAGCACTGAACTTTATGTCTTCTATCAGCACACATCAATTTCCAGTAAGTATTAATTCATTTTGAATAAGTGTTCATGTTAATATTTTATAATATTATTATAGTGTTTTACATAATTAGTAGATTTGCAACTAATCCTTTTGTCTTATACAGTTACATTGGCATAATTGCCATTAAAGTTCCACTGGAAAAACAGCCAGCAAAGTGTTAACTGGCATAATAGCCTATAAAAATGTTTTTCTTATGTGAATTAAAAAGTCAATACTATTCATATCTAGGGTCAGGTGAAAGATGGACAATAGTAGTAATGTAACACCCTGGAGGGGAGGTAGCACATGGCTACTTGCACTGAAAAGAAGTGCCAACATGGGCTTCAGTGTGAGGCTGGAGGGGCTGGTGACACCTGGTCACATGATGCTGGGGAGAGAATCTGCCTAGTGATAGAGGGAAATCAGCCTGAGGGGAGCTTATAAAAGGGAGAGGCAGTGACAGTGGAGCAGTCTCTGAGGGGGCAGTGAGAAGGCCGCACTGTACAGAGTGGAGCCAGGAAAGATGTGGATAAAGAGGGATTTCTGAGGTAAAAGAAGACAGATTATTTAGTAAAAAGCGGTGGAGATCATCG
>JABWIB010006975.1:12122-24490 GCA_016617825.1 Platyplectrum ornatum
TTCATTAGCTTGAACCAACATCCACTAACAATAGGATTGGTGACTATATACGTTATTTAGAGTTCATTTAGAGAAGTCATAGATATATTCAAACAAATTCTGTGTCATATTGTAAAACGTATTTCACTGTGTAAAACTGTTATTTGATTACTTCAAAATTACTATCATTATTTTGCATGAATAGAGTGTGAATTAAATTGTGTTTTTCTTCTCATTCACGACTCCATTCCTTATTCTGAACCTGTTACACGCGGGTGTTACAGTAACATGCTGCCATAAGTGAGCACAGAGTTACTATTATATCTGTTGGATTCATGCATCCCCATCATTACTCCTGCCCATTGAATATCATTCATGCATCAGGTCCCACATGGTAAGGAGAGATGGGGGAATTCATACACACTCTTTTAACACCAATTTCAATTTCCGATTGAAGCACTATAGATTGATCTTACTCAAATACTTATATCCGAAAAAAGTGTGTGTTCAATTATTTTATTCTTCATGATGCTGAAGTTCCTCCAACCAAGTCTTCTCAAACTTTTTGGAGACAGCTCTGGAAACCCTCTTTTACCCACTCAGACCACTCAGGAAAATAATACAACCCACACAACAGAAGTTATAAAGGAAACCAAATAGGATTATTTATTTTGGTGTAATTACTATATTAGGTGGTACTAAAATCAGGGCTTGAAGTGGGGATGTACACTGGGTATGCTCACAGTCACAGTATGATCTTAGAAATAAAATGTTACAGCTACACAGCATGCCGTAGGGAGTATTTCTGCAACAGAAATAGAGAGGCCAGGTGGACAGCTTTTACTGGCAGGTGGAAAGACTATTAGTTCTGTTTTTGAAAGATTAAGTTTGTGATGGCGGGAGGACTTCCAGGAAGAAATGGTAGAAAGACATTAAGTTACATGTGCTAACAACAAAATTTTGAAAGCACCTGCTGAACATCAACAAACATATGTATAAATATACATATGCATTCAACAAGAGCCATATGTGTCCTGGCTCATTTTATTTTTCTTTTATATGTCCACCACCTACTTCAGCCCCTTGCAAGTGTCCAGTCACCACTTCAGCCCATTGCATGTTTACAGCCTCCACTTCAGCCTCTTGTATGTTTGCTCAGCCTCCATTGCTGCACTTTTATGAGACAGTCCCTTGAAGCACCGTATGGGGGGGGGGTCTCTGATCGCCTTTTGATTTGCCTGACCTGCTCTGACAAGACTTATACAAATAATATGATCATCTTAGAATTTTCATATTCTATTTTTTTTGTTAAGGCTACAGTTTTTTTTTTTTTTGGTAAATGACAATGCTATATGAAGAAATGCAACCGTGATCCAGAATTAATTATTGCTGTACATTTTTCATGTGGGTTTTATTACAGGAAGTCTTTACATCTGCACCACTGTGGAATCCCAGCTCACAATGATACAACGCATATCAAAAACTGGGTGGTTCAAGGATTTCAGTTTGTTGTCAGGGGATTTATGAAATTAGTCTACGTATGTAGACTACGTAACTTGTAACATCGTCATCAGATCTTACATTAGTAAAATCAAACCTACGGGTGCAGGACGCCTGCATTAAAATACCAATCCCTGCACTGTAGTAATATTATAATTAGTGTTATTTTTTATTTTTTTTAGAAATACATTTCCAGAAATTTCAAGTGAGATTTAGAAAAATCATGATATAAAAGATGGTTTGGCTAATGGTCTCATAGTCTATTTCAATTGGGGCTGTGGGGTCCTTTCCTGCTCTGTACCTGGGCTCACCTCATTCTCTCTGCTAGGGTTATGTTATCCTCTGGGGCCTCCCTGTTTGGTAATTTAATGGGCATATGTTTGCCTGTTGGGGTAGGATGACCGCACCTCCGAATTCTTGCACTTCCCATTCCGTTACTGTTGTATCATGAAATAATGGTGGATTATTCTGCATGAGACACACTGGAAGGCTCCCGATCACACTATCTACCTATACTGATATTGGCGACATCCAGGTATCGGACCATGCCCGGTCCTGCTTTCACTGCGCTCCCCTGCTTTACCATATCACAATAGTTTCTGACACATTCTGGTATATTTATATCATGTTGAGGACTTTAAATTGCAATTGAAGTCTCATTGGTGTAATTACCTTGATGACAGCCTGCAACAATATGCCACCCTAGTGGGGTTGTCTTGGAGGCTTTCCGGAGTTCTCACAACCACAGATGCTTCTTATGAATTTTATCTCCAGATGCAGCATCTATTGGAAGATTTTCTCACAACCTAGGCTCACTCCAGTTTGGATTGTAATTGCTACAAATATTACTGATGGGGGAATAATCCTGGTCAGTTGCTGGCCACCTTTTCCAGACTCTGGTCCTCCAAAACATACATTACCTCCATTTGTCACAAAAGCACACGACAGTTGTTGAGAATGGCGCAAAAATGGCGCAAAAAAGTCCTCGCTCAGACAGGTAAGCAGTACACCTTCTACTTGTTCATGTAACCAGAAACCAAAAACCCAAAATATATAGACCTGTCAGAAAAAGCGCAAACTTCTGAAAAAATCTGTAGTCACTATAATTAAAAGTTAATTTTCTCTATTTCCAAGGTGAATTAGTCTTTGTAGCTGAATTAGTCTTGTGACTCAGTTGGAGTCCTGGTCCGAAGGATCATGAAAAAGAAGATCACAAACGATCCATGTGTGGTATCTCTGATGATATTTAAATTTAAAATTAAAGACACTCACAAAAATAAACTTGTATTTCTGCATCTCAAACACTGCTCTTCTTTTCTTTCAACTTTAAATTCTCTCCTTTATCCTCCTTCAGAATCGGATTCAGGGAAACAGTACAGTATGAAAGAGAAAAAACAGTAAATCATTGTGCAGCCTATAATCACTCCAAATTAAGTATCTCCTCAATTTAACACTGGTTACTCACAAAACAGCCACTTTATTTTCTGCATAGAATCATGTATATGTTTTCTCAACATCCTCTACTTTAGACCTCCCCGCGGCTCAAGGTGTAATATTCAGAAATAATCCAGAAAGAACCGCTCCACATTCAAAACGCTCCACATGAAGGGGAAAACCCAACACAAACACTGCAATCTCCTCGTGTAAAATGTCAATGTCAAATTCCTCCAATGGTCTTCAACAGCTTATGTTATATCCACAATAGTATTATTGCCATTCTTTATATAAATTTGTTGAAAAATATAAAAAATTCATATAGTACAGTGGTGCGGTATGCACATGCCGTCCCACAGCAAGACTCTATGCAAATGTATACATAAAGGGCTCACACTATACAATAATGTTATTAGACTCCTGCTAATGGAAAAGACTGAAAGCTCCCAGCACAAAACACTGTTCCCTCACCACCACCAACGCGTTTCCGCCCTTCGCGGCCTTTCTCAAGGTGTATAGGGAGTCCAATCCATAATGTTCTTATATTATTGAAGTCATCTTCTATGCAAATGTGTGGGATTTAACCATATGAAAAACCTTTCCCGTACAATACTATAAAAAGGTAATACAAAAATGACAGCAATAATGCAAGCGCTAAAATTTAGCCGCCCCTGGGTGTAGCCCAGGCACCTACCACAGTGCTTAATAAAATAACATGAAACACAACAATGGTATACACCAAAAAAGGGGGCACTAAGATACAGCACAATGACAAAATGTCTAAATAGTGAAATGTCCGAAAAAAGTCCACAGAATATACAAGAAATGTCCTCAGACAATACAGTCTGTAAATAAGTTACTTGCAGATAGTGTATTCCTCTTCTTGATCTGTAGCGTGTTCTCACAGCTGCTGATAGATGTAAGGTCTTGTCCCCTCGTTCCTGAAGCTCCAGACCCACGCTGCCGTATGTATGTAGTCCTGGTGTCAGACCTCAAGGCAAATTAAGGAAAGATGGTGCAGATCAAACAAGCCCGCCCGCTGGTTCCTATTTACAGCAGGATGACTTGTACGATAGCATGTATTAAGTAGATCACTGTTCTCCCCGGCAGGATCTGGCAGTTATTAATGATATGATGGTCCTCCTGTTTCTGATACTCCGCCCATATTGTGCTGTATAAATATTCCTATTAACGGATCTCAAACGGAGAGAGAAGAAAATAGTGCAGATCAACAAGGTCTGGTAAAGCCCGGCCCTAAATCCTACTTACGGCAGGGTGGCTTGTTTGACCGCATATAATAAACTAGCTTTGCGTGGTCCACTGCAATATTCAGCTCGGTGGCTCCAATGAACCCCGTATAATGAGGGGCTGTACTCCAAAAAGCCAGAAATATTATTTATTAAAACACTTACAGTTAAAAAAGCATATAGTATAAAAAAGTTAAAAGTTTGGCTCCAAGGGGAAAAACAGCGTATAAATACACATATTAATACACACACATTATTAAAACATAGTATTCAACCTTGGAGCCTCATAGGGCTGCCTAATCTGACTGGATGGTAGGCATATATACAGGAAACTGGTATGCAGGTATGGACCGTCCCGTGCACACAGGTACAGACTCATAATAAAGACAGCATGTGAATTCACATATAATAAAAAATTTATTAAACCTAAAAACCTATTATCAGACCACCCTCAAGTGATCACCAAAAGAATAATACCCTATTAGATTTAGAAAATAAGGATGAGGAGGTCAAAATTTACAATCTCAGTCAATACACACTCACACAGGAAGAAGAAAGTATATTAAAAAAGGNATTAAAATTTGCCCCCCTTAATAACTTTAAGACCTTCAACACTTATGTGGACCTGTGTAAATTTACCCGAAAACTGATGTTAAAAATTTTTTTTAAAAAAATAAACCCACACCAGTGACAGAAGCAGAGAAAGGGACTAATCCGTTTAAAAGAAAATCTAACTTTATGCCAAAACAGTGTAAGGGATCTATGATCGAATCCTTTGAGAGGTTGGTCAAACAGGATTTGGAGAAAATACACCTCTCAAATAAACATAGTAAGAATAACTTAAATAAGCAGGAGAGACAGGCCCTTAAAGCCCTTTGTAATAATGACTCCATTGTCATTAAACCGGCGGACAAAGGGGGCGGAATTGTCCTTATGGATCTTGATAAATATAACCAAGAATTGGAGCGTCAACTTGCCGTTACACGTATACACCGTTATGGGGGGACCCGAGCAAGAGAATACAGAGGGGGATGGGGGAACTCCTGGATAAATATTTGAAATTAGGTACCATCTCCAAGGAAGAGAAGGATTTCATCTATATATCTAACCCCAGTAAACCAGTCATCTACACTCTCCCGAAAGTCCATAAAGACTTAAATAACCCCCCTGGTAGACCGATAGTAGCCGGTACGGAGTCTATAACATCAAATCTATCCCTCTATGTAAATTCGTTTCTACAGCCTTTAGTAAAAACTAGAGCCTACCTACAAGATACCACACATATTCTAGGAATTTTGGGGGATATGAAGTGGGAAGGAGACCAGGTGTTGGTTACTGCAGACGTTACCGCGTTGTACACTGTTATAGAACATCAAAAAGGCTTGGAAGCAACTCGGTATTTCTTGGAACAAGGAGGGATAGAACCGAATATGATCTCATTCCTCATAGAATCCATTCAATTCATACTGAATAAAAATTTCTTTTGGTTCAATGGGAAGTTTTACTTACAGGTCAAGGGGACCGCCATGGGCACGCGTTTTTCTCCCAGTTACGCCAATTTGTTTATGGCATACTTGGAGGAAACGCGTGTTTGGGACGGTCCCACCTTAAAACCACATATCACACATTGGTATAGGTATATCGATGATGTGATCTTTGTTTGGAAGGGGGACATAGAATCTTTAAATAAATATTGTGAAGAACTAAATGTGAACAATTATAATATCAAACTAACGTTTTGAAAAAGTTCTACAGAGATTAATTTTTTAGATTTATCCATTTACATCAAAGATAATAAGATTCATACAAGAAATGATCAAAAACCCACAGATTCTAACTCGTACATCCCGTACACTAGCAACCATCACATAAACTGGTTAAATAGCGTCCCCTTTGAACAATTCCAACGTGTGAGACGGAATTGCTCAGAGACGGATGTATATAAAGAACAGGCTGAGCAGATGAAAAGGAAATTTATTAAGAAAGGATACCAATCCACCTTATTAGACAAAATCATTTTGGATAATGAAATTAAAGAGAGGAACAATCTTATAAAGAAAGTAAAAAATAAGAAAAATGGATGGGACAGTGATAATATCCCATTCATTACCGAATATAATCCCCAGCACAAAAGAGTCGGGGGTATTATTAATTGGCACATTATAGAAGGTGATAAGGATCTACAAACTATTATACACAAGAAACCATCATTTATATATAAAAAGGCACCTACTCTAGCAAACAAATTAGTTAGGAGTGCCATTGTCAAGAAAAAAACAGAATCTCGACAGAAGGGGTCTTATAGGTGTGGCTTATGTAAGGCCTGCAAAACTAGTCAAGACAAAACTGTAAAAATTACGGAATTTAGGTCCAATGATAAAAAGATTAAAACTTACGATTACATGACATGCAATACCCCCAACTGTGTCTACGCGGTAGAATGCAGCTGTGGGAAGTATTATATTGGACGTACCTCCCGCCCATTAAAAGAAAGGTGGGGGGAACATATAAGGAATATTAAAAAAGGTCTGGAAACCCACTCCTTATCCCTCCATTTTAGGAATATACATCTGAGGAATGTGACTCATATAAAAGGCTTTTAAGAAATATTAGAGGAAACTGGAGGAAGGACGATTGCGGGGATATGGTAGCTAAGGCTGAAATGATATTTGAATTTAATACTTTGTCCCTGAATGGACTTAATACCGATTTCGAGTTAAAAATGTTTTTGGACTGATATGTGATGTACCCCCATTATATTTACACACTTTGACAATCCACCCCTTTTTCACCATGGTTTTTCCCTGGCGTTCATACACTCTTTCTATTCTTTATCTCACTTATCACTGCGTATATCCCCAATTGGCCATCCTGTTACACTTACATAATTCACTCCCTTCAGCACTCCTCTTCACTCACCACATTATTTCCATTCATTTATCACTCTCACCGTTTTATAGATACACTTTACACCGTCACACCGTTTATTCATCACGTATCATATTGTTTTATTGCACAGCTTTTACACTCAGGGGGGTTTGGGTTTTTCATACACCCACGGCACACATTCCCACCCCTAGTACATACCTCTTTCACCTCCCCGTTTTCAGTATTCATAGTAGCCCAGGACACATACAGTTCACGCCCCTATTTCCGGCACTTCCCTTTAGATGGGGTCTGGCTTTTTCACATTCTCACTGCACTTATTCCCATCCCTAGCACCCACTTCATTCACTTCCCCGTTTTCAGTCTCTGGACACATACAGTCCACGCCCCCACACCGTAGCTCCAGACACATACAGTCCACGCCTCCACACATCACTCACGCCCTTATTCCTGGTGTTTCACCTTTATCTGCATGTACGGGACGGTTCCGCTATAACCGGCCTACTAGTCTCCTGTATATAAGTATACTATCCGGTCAGATAATAGGTTTTTAGGTTTAATACCATTTTTTATTATGCGGGACGGTCCCGCTGTACCTACATACCAGTTTCCTGTATATATGCCTACCATCCAGTCAGATTAGGCGGCCCTATGAGGCTCCAAGGTTGAATCCTATGTTTTAATAATGTGTGTGTATTAATATGTGTATTTATACGCTGTTTTTATTACAAGTCCGAGGGCGGGCGCCAACCTCCCGGTGGGAGGTACTTTATGTCGATCAGCGCACACTTTGCTTTGATTGGCTGAAGACCTGCCCACCAATCATTCAATGGAGCATAAAGGCAAGCTTCAGACTGTGTGTTTCCACCTTGAGAAAGATACTTGTTGATATCGAAACACGTTGGTGGGTTGGCGTTTTAGTGCAGTATCTCCTCCAATCTGGTTTGTACACCTTATTTGCCCACTTTGGGCCCTTTTAGTGTGTCAATTTGTTATCTGGGTTGTACCTTCCATTTGCTGGGGGAATCCTCACTACCTTGGAGCCAAACTTTTGGCCTTTTTACTTTTTTATACTATATGCTTTTTTTTAACTGTAAGTGTTTTAATAAATACTATTTCTAGCTTTTTGGAGTACTGCCTCTCATTATATGGGGTTCATTGGAGCCACCAAGCTGAATATTGCAGTGGACCACGCAAAGCTAGTTTATTATATGCGGTCAAACAAGCCACCCCGTCGTAATTAGGATTCAGGGCCGGGCTTTACCAGACCTTGTTGATCTGCACTATTTTCTTCTCTCCGTTTGAGATCCGTTAATAGGAGTATTTATACAGCACAATACGGGGCGTAGTATCAGAAACAAGGAGGACCATCATATCCACTACTAACTGCCAGATCCTGCCGGGGAGAACAGTGATCTACTTAATACATGCTATCGTACAAGTCATCCTGCTGTAAATAGGAACCAGCGGGCGGGCTTGGTCTTACTTGTTTGATCTGCACCATCTTTCCTTAATTTGCCTTGAGGTCTGACACCAGGACTACATACATACGGCAGCGTGGGTCTGGAGCATCAGGAACGAGGGGACAAGACCTTACATCTATCAGCAGCTGTGAGAACACGGTACAGATCAAGAAGAGGAATACACTATCTGCAAGGAACTTATTTACAGACTCTATTGTCTGAGGACATTTCTTGTATATTCTGTGGACTTTTTTGACATTTTGTCATTTGACATTTTGTCATTAGCGCCCCCTTTTTTTGGTTTATACCATTGTTGTGTTTCGTGTTAATTTAATACTATAAATAGGTAAACCTTAGATAAAAAAAAAAAGTTTACGGCAGAAGTAAGGATGAAATTCCGAGGCTCGGTGCTCAGCCGTAGGCCGCTGCCTGAATGGAAAGAATGCAGATAAATAAAATGATACTTAATTCGAAAGGGACCTATAACTAGGAGGTATTCCCTTAACCCTGCTATAATCCGATCACCAATGGGTCTTTAAAAAGTAGGCTAATAATATCCCAGAAGTCTAAATTGCAATCTATCCCTGACCAGGAAGACTAAATGATGCTATACCGTAGAGGGACATTGACAAGGAGGTATTCCCTTTCGATTGTATAGAATAAATTTCAATAGATCTGCAATGTAGATCTGCAATCTGCAATGTAGAGGGGCCAACTAATGTTAAGATGGAAGAGTCTTTAGTTCCAGACTCTTATAGAATCTTTCTTCATTCCTTCTAATCGTATAATCTTTAACTTCGGACAAACTAGATAAATTTATATAATCTCATACTGAAAGAAAATCTAGAAAGGTGAAGTTTAAAACCACAGCCGTATGCAGCTTCTTCTACAATCACCTAAATACATAGTATCTCACTCCTGGCAAACTAAAGTTTCACAATATCACCAGATAATGCAAAATTACTCTAAATTGAATTAACAGTGAACACCTTGATGGAATATCCTAGGTGTTAATAGGTTATTGAACCATGACCCAAAATATTCTGTTGTGCAGGGCCTGGCTCCCCAAACTTTCCCTTGCGCAGGATGAAATGCTCTCAGCAGTAACCAGTCAGATTGAAGCTCTCAGTTTCATTTTACATACTGGAGAATGTGAGCTCGAATCTGATTGGTTACAATCTGCAACATCCCCACTTTTCCCTGCTTTTCAATCTCCCTGCTTAGTAAATTTAGGCCTTGCTGTACTCAGCCTAGTTGAAGTTCCCAGTTTGCACTTAAGTGGGGGCGCATTATTTATATGGGGGTAGAAACCTGTGATTCTTTATTATGCCTTATCACTGAGCCACTGAGCTGGAGCGTTGAAATTCCCTCCCCCATTGTGTACAAATAAACACTTATTTAAAGTGGACACGATCTGTCTGAAAATTGTAAGATTAAAGCATAGTAATGAGAGTGATGCATAAATATTGATTGTGTTTGGAAGTAATGAATAACTGGGATAGCATTGGTATAAATATTTATTAACAGGTTTTTATATAGCGCCATCAGATTTTCGTAGCGCTTTACAATTTAACAATCAATAAGACATGACTGGGTGGTAACAGACAGAATGGGTGGGGAAGAGGGCCCTGCTCGCAAGCTTACATTCTATAGGATATTGGGGATTGATACATAGGGGTGCTATTATTATACAATGGATGGACCAGCCAGGTTGTATCGTAAAGTGCTCAGTGCTCTGTGTGATCCAGTCACACAGCAGTGTTAGTAGCAGAAATTGTTGGTGAATAATTATAAGCAGAGGAGAACATGTTAAGTAGGTTGAGGAATATGTTAAGCTTGTCTGAATAGATGAGTTTTAAGGGAGCGCTTAAAAGTTTGGAAAGTGGAGGATAACCTTAACAGGCGAGGAAGATTATTCCAGGAGCATATGCTAAATTATTAGGGTAATAATAATGAAGAAAATAAGTAAAATAAAAAAATATTTTTTTTTACTGTTTTCATAATAGTCAATTAGAATTAGACTCAGGTAGTCCATCAAGAAGGCACAGATTGTGCCTGTGGACCAGATGCAAAATTGAATACAAGAGGAAAATGTAGAAATTCGCACAGGCAATCTTCCAATTCAGGGAATTGAAATTATTTTAATCTTCTCATGTAGGGAGAACGCTTTTGCCTATTTCACACTGATTAGTGACCATCGTTACTTTTAAACTGTTACTTAAGCTGGCCATACACTATAAAATAAATTTTTCCAATCAAAAGATTTTTTTTAAGAGTGGGCAAAACCATGATGAATTGCAGGGGAGGTAAAATGAATGTCAGTGTTTGCATGCAGGGAGAATTATTATTTATTGTTGCATTTTGCACACAGATACTGACCAGTATTACTGTTACACTGTTATTATACTTGTGCTGGAAATATCATCTTTTGGTTTTGCCCACTCTTGAAAAATCTTTCAATTGGAACAATTTATATTATAGTGTATGGCCAGCTTTAGACTTGAGCTAGGAAACATCACTGTTCAATTATTATATATTATTATATAGCAGCGGACCAGATTCAGTCCTCCATTTGGGTGTTTTTATTTAGGAACTGCACGTGCATCCAGCAAGAGTCTGGATACTTCACGTACTCAATTATCACATACTCAAGTTTTTTTGTCTGTGGGGCAGGATGGGTTGGTTCCATACAGTAAGAATACAAAGTGTGAGGGGGAGGTATGTTAATTGGCTGGGTCAGCCTTTATATGCGATCCCTATTTTATGTGAGGGTGGTGCAGAAAACTTAAGATACGGGTGAGCTATTGGAACTCCCTTGCTCCCCTCTCTCCAGCTTAGGATTTTGGATACTCTGGAAATCCAGTATTGAACCTTCGCTACTGCTGCAGACAGAATCCAATGTGCAGAGGTCATTTCTCCCTTATTTGTGTCTGGAATACCTTAGTCTTCAAAGCAACATAGTATTAACATGTAAAATGATTCGAGCAACCAACAATTATTGTTACTTTAACATAAGAATTGTGAGAATAGGAATATTGTCAGAAACAGATTATTAAACAATAATAAGAATAAACATATACAAAATATTATGAAAGTATATTGTTTAAACTATTTTAGCTCTATGCTGGGCATGTGAAATAATAAGACTCTAGCTTGTCAGTTCTTGTGCAGTTGTGTAACGTCTTTGAATCAAGGTGTGCCTCAGGGCACAGTAGTAGATAGAAGAATCTTGTATAGTTACTGCAGATATGGTTAATGAGAAGGACTTGATGCTTCTGTCGGAGTTTGCAAAAAATCTTTCTTTAAACCTTGACTGCAGGTTCATAGGCAGAGATCGGTCATCCATTATATATACGATGGCTTTGCTTGCATCTTGAAGGTACCATAGAAGTGATGGAGTTCCTTTATCATAAGTACATGTGAACGTCACTGATTCTCCTTCTTTGCTTACCATGCTAGATATAGGTTGGCTCACCATTTGCTCTTTAGTAATCTCTAAATGAAAATTGAAAAAAGATAATACAATTAATATTTAGTTAAAATGACAATGTATTTAAAAACTGCCATGCAAACATTAAACTTACCCAAGAACATAATCCCTAGAACAAGGATTGAGAGAAATCTCTTCATTGTGACACAGCTTAACAATTCTGAAAGGTTTACTTCAGCAACTGTGAGTCACCTATAAAAGGAGAGGAAATGAGACCGCTGTGAGATGCAGCTGATATAAATGATGCTCTCTTTGACATTTGAACAAACAAACTCTTGTTGAATGTATACCTAGAAGGTATATAGACCCACACACACATATATATATATATATATATATATATATATATATATATATATATATATATAT
>JABWIB010006976.1:13423-28494 GCA_016617825.1 Platyplectrum ornatum
TATTACAGGTGAGAGATGATGTTTCCAGCACAAGTCTAATAACAGTGTAACAGTAACGCTGGTCAGTATCTGTGTGCAAAATGCAACAATAAAGCTTTATCCCTGCATGCACACACTGACATTCATTTTACCTCCCCTGCAATTCAACATAGTTTTACCCACTCTTGAAAAATCTTTAGATTGGAACAATTTATCTTATAGTGTATGCCCAGCTTTGGCCTTCATACACTGCCCTTCCTGGCTACACAGGCACCTACTGATTTCTATAGCTTTCCACTGACCTGGGCCTATATTTAACTTTGTCATTAAATGTTAAAGGGTTAAACGATTGGCTATATATACCCTCCAAAATTTTAAAAATAGATGTTGCAGTGTTTCAATAAACCAATTTCTTCACATTAGGCTCCCCTACATTTAAGTACTGAAGATAACCTACTGTGTTCCTAGATGAGTAGGACACCTACTCCCATTCTACAGGAAGTAGGACACCTGGTTATTTTGGGTGACTTCAAACTGACCCCAGATCCTAAATTGGATCGTTCTGCTAAATCTGCTCCGCAACAGTGGATCTGAATGTNACTTTGGCCTTTCTTTTTAGGAAATCAATGGCTGAGCATGATTCTTATGATGTGTAGCGTTTCCTTTCTCCAGGAATGGAATACTCCTACTATTCCCATGACCACAACTGCTACTGATCTTGTCCTGGCAGTGGACCCTCCAACATTCAATCATTGCTAAAATGTGGTCAGGCCATGCTGTTCTCTGGTCTTGGGATCTGCAAACTACTCATGTAGTTTGGCGACTTCCAAACTACTTGTCCCTTTTGTAAAAATTGTTAAAGGAAGCATTGTAAGCCCAGGTCAGAAGATACCTCAATATTTACTTTTTGGTGCACTCTTAAGGTGGTGGTCATCCAAACTGAAACAATTCCTTCAACCTAAGTTGACTATTGAAATTGACATTGTCCGGGTGGAGAAAGATAACCTGCTCCAACCCTCGTCTGCTACCAAACACATGCTCAAATACTTGCAAACTAAATTACATACATTTTTGCCTATATAGAAAGGACCTATATAGAAATATAGTTTGTTGCTTGTTTAATAAGGATGAGCTCCAGGTTCTTAATCCCCCGGATATAGCATCTATTTTTGCAGAGTATATCACTCCAGCTTGTACAACCTTCATCAACCCTCCTCTGAGGGAATCTGTACATTTTTAACGTGAATTTGCTCCTCTCTGCTGTTTTGCATGATGACCTCCATACCCTACATTCCCGCTGGACCCAAGCAGAGGCTGATCAAGCTATCAGGTCCCTCTAAAAATATAAAGACCCTAGCACTGATGGCTATATTGATAATTACTGCATCAATATTTCTTCCACTCTCTCCTCTATCTTGACTAATCTCTATAAACATATTACAAAAAAAATGGATCCTTCCCTGGAAGCCAAAATTGTGTCTATCCACAAGTCTGGTAAACACCCTTGGCAAAATTAGGCCAATAGCACTCTTCAATATGGTTATTAATAAGATTTATGTCAGGTATATTGCTAACCGATTGGGTCCTCTGCTGCCTAGTTCGATTCTCCCAGACCAGGTTTGTTTTGTGCCAGGCNGCTAAGGTCCAGATAATACTCGTAGGGTCCTGGACATCGTTTACTGGGTCAAGCATTTCAAGGAGGAATTAGTTGGCTTTCCTTGAATGCCAAAAATTTCTGGTTTCTGGTGAGATATTGAATTAGACGTTTACTAAGAGTCGTGAAAATTTAAAAATGCTGATAATATTCTCCATGCAATCTCGCCATTGTAACTCGTCAATGCGATTTTAAAATAAGGGACAATTAGCTTACAGAATTTACTAACCACTGAGATGAATTCTCAACCTAATTTCACAACTGTGATTANCAGTTTCAAACAGAGGTGCCTTACCCACAAAATAAGACAACTNGTTCTCTATATATGAAATCCTAATTGCAAGCCCTATATAAATAAGCCTGATTGCATTTGCAAGCATGTCTGTTGGTGACTGCATACTAATGAATGGCTTTATATCCCTAAATTTTGTTTGTCTCAAGTTTGCTCAGCAACAAATGGCTGTTGGAGGACAGGACCCCGGAAAATCACCAGCCCCAGCAAGGCATACCCAGTCATGTGGGGATTTTACGGCACGCTTGAATCTGGTCTCCCTTTCTTTTCAGGAGCAATTATTTAGGCTAAACCGCACAAATCTCCTAAAACTTGAGCAGGTGAGGGGGATTTGGAGCCGGATACATCCTGGTCGCATGCAGTTTCTGGGCTGCATACATGAATGTGTGCCATTCACTTTGTGGCCACTAGCTCATTTCAGTCAGTGTCCAGTACTTTGCATTTTGGAGCCAACATTTTCCAGACACTTATCTAAAGTGTTAAGGGTTCTGTGTAAAAGAATGCACATGTCTGTTTCCCTAGGCAGGATGCAGAATGACGTGAACTGAAACAGGCATTCTTTGAGCTCTCAGGTTTTCCATCAGTATTGGAAGCCATAAATTGCACTCACATTGCACTGACACCACCTAAGGGGAGGTCCTTTTTCTACACCAACAGGCACCATTATCATTCCCTCACTGCATAGGAGGTCTGTGATTCTGAGCAAAAAATCATTAGAGGTTTTGCCTCGTATTCTTGTTCTTGCCACAATGCCTATATCCTATAGCAGTTAGTCCTCTACACCAATTTTAAAAATAGACAAATGCCCAAGGGTTGGCTGTTATGCAAGTGTGCCTTTATTATGTGTTATACTTTTCTCCCAACTAATNTGTTATTGTTACACATATTTTACAGGTGACCAAGTATATAGGAGTCGCTCTTTGCTAATGATCCAGCTGTTGCATCCGGAGACTCCTAATATAACCACCTTTGGCCTGTTAAAATCTTGGTATGGTGGTCAGCTCCTCCATATCCCTTGTAAGGTGGCAGATATTGCATGGTCTTGCTGTCTGCTGTATAATTTAGCCTTACAACCATGGATAGATGAATTAAAAGCAGATGGTGAGAGTGCAGGAGATCCTGACCCATATAACCAGGAACACAGTAGGTCAGGGATGCAGACAAGGACATTTTTTTTTTTAATAAGGAGCCACTTTAATTGCAAGTTTATTAGTAATCAGTGACATGCCTGTTGTTTTTGTTTGTCTCCAGACAAATTATTGAGCATCATAAGCTTTTTCATACCAAAATTTAAAACCAATAGCAGCCATTGTTACTTGTAAACATACACTGTTTTTTATGCTACTAATATGCTTTATTAGCAACATGACACAATTACAAAATGTNGATTCATTTGCTCCACAAACACAATAAAAATTAGACAAAAAGGCACATGCCAGTTCTTGCCTGTATAACACTTTAATATCTTTCTTTATTGTAGCGTGACGTCCCCTTGCAAGCTACATAGACATCCACGTCTTGTCCATGCTCCATGGTGTGCAGGCGAAACAGANGGTGTGCTTGCTGGTGTGGTGGCAAAAGTTGTCTCTGAAGAGGTAGATAGCCTACTTAATTGTTGTTGTTAATGAAAATGCTGTTGCTCATGTTGTCTCTGGAGCTCAGCCCAACCCACTGCGCATTTCTATGAATGGGTTTGCAACTGCTAGCTTAGGGTACCCAGGTTTGCACTTATCTGCTCCCCCAATGCACTCAGCCCATTAGTAATAGGTATATAAGTTATAACCTAAGGTTATACAGATGATAGGCAGCACAGAGCACTGTGTGTTTGCCAATAGTGGCACCGCTGTTCACTCATGAATTGGAAATGTAGTTGGGCTAAGTTTGCCTGAGTGTCAGCAATAGTGGGTTGGGTTGCAGGTTGAACAGATGGCTGGTTAGATTGTGTTGAAGAAGTCGATGGCTGCGGTGTTCTGGTTGACGATGGTTGCTGTGTGGTGTGGTGATGATGGTGGTGTTACCTCAGAAATGAAATGTAGTGTAACATATTCCTCCNTGTCATCATCTGGAAACACAAAACAAATCAAACATCAATGAAAGAACTCTGTCACATAAAATAACACATATGCATTATTGTTTGAAAACCAAACAATTCACTAAAATCTGCTTTTACACANATGAAACAACAAATCATATTACTATATGTGACAGCCAGTGTCCAGTTCCAGGAATCGTTCCCATCATCGAAAAAGTGAGGGTGTGGATGAAAGCACTATTTTGCATTTTGAATTTTAGTTTAATAAATCTAAAGAGACACAAATATGCTTTACAAAAAATGCTAAACCATTAAAATTAAAAGTGACTCAAGTTGTCCCTGTTTTTTTCTCCTAACTTTTGGTCACAAGTGAAGTTTTTTTTGTTTTTTTTTGTTTTTTTAAATATACAATACTATTGTATACTATAAGGTAATAATGTATAATTATGTGTAATAAATGTACCTGTATTTTCAGGAAAGGAATTTCAGAATCTTCAAAATGATGGCTTTTGCGGTTCAGACTTTTCAGGCCCAGATAGTGACACACGCTGATAGTTCCCAACAACAGAGGAAGTTTCTATAAAAAAGACAAATTGGTAAAATATTTTACTTAATGTATAGGGTGCTTCAGTTCACACATTTAGTTTTAAATAAAAGCTGTGCTAAACCTGATGGAATAGATTATAACTCAGGTTCTCAAAACTTAACCTAACATGCTTTTTTACATGTTTTTATAGCATTATTTAACAAAACTAACCAACAACATCAACATCATGTTGTCCAACAGGTTGCTCCACGGTCATAGCACTGATTGAGATCCGGACTCCACCACAAGCACATGCCCTCGCTGTCACATTGGAGCTGTAGAATAACATTGTTTACAATATATTAATGGCAAAATTTTAAATCATTAGTTTAATAAATGACATAAAAAACAAAAATATGCTTANAGAACATGCCAGTTACTCACCATTTTCCTCTGACAAATCTATGACAAGGAAAGGGACACCCTCGAGGATCTCTGGCGGCAACACATTGTGGAGCAGCTGTTTAAAGTAAAAAATGTTATGTTTGCAGTCAGACCCTTTTTGTGCCTCTCGTTTGTCCTGGGCAATTTTTTATTTAGGCCACTGCTTTATATCAGAAGAGTGTTTGTGGCAGTTGGAGAGATCCCTTTTATATTGGCTCACAGCATTCACTGCTGCAAACATCTCTCCCCACAGGACCCTCTTTCTAGCATGGCTTTTGATTGCAACCCTAGAACCTAAGAGTTCATAAAATCAGGGAATCATTTTATCCAACAGGGGGCAGCTCCCTTCATGTGAAAACATAATATTCTGGTCTAACCATGTTTTGAACCGCGTTGTAAACCTGTCTCTGGCCTGTCCCCTCCTCATCCCTTCAGCCACTAGCCATTATAACAGGAAAAAAAACAGGCACTAAGATGCACAACAGACACTTACAAACAAACAAAAAATACAACAAAAACAAATGCAGGCCTCACACAACTTTCACAAACACTAATCTGAAAAAACCCTACAAAATAAGCCCCACAAGACAGAAAATCAATAACACTACTACTACAAATGACCTAAAAACAAAAACACTCACCAGGCAACACTCTACTAAAACGCTCTCTAGTCACCTTCGCCTCCTACTACAAAATCACACTGAAAGCTGGAAATGGCTTGTTTTTATAGTCTGTTAATCATTCATAAAATGGCTGTAGGCGGGCTAGAATGAATCACAATGGAGATGAGGAGCAAATTCGACAAAGTGAAATTAAAACTCTCTCTCTCTCTCACACACACACACAAACACACACACACTACAGCAAGATTAACAAAATGTGCCCCAAAAACTCACACAAAAATTATGGAAAAGCCCAAACACCTCGACCAATAATAACGAAAAGCGACCAAAAAACTTGTCCGTGAGATACGGCCAGAAAATACACACTAAAAACACGACAGTTTATTAAACATTACAATAAAATAATATATAGTTTAAACATCTTAAAAATGTTGTGGCCGATTCAATGTCACACAAAGATGGGAACAGCTGATTGTGGACTTTTCCCCGTCTTTTACAGTAAGACAGCCTTGTTTATTTTTATACTCTATGAGCGGCGATCTAAAAAGACGTGAGGTTTGCACGAAGCAGACTGAATCGGCCCCTCTGCATTCTACTTAATAAACGTATCATTAACAGTTCAGTGCCGGTTATTGCAAAGTACAAAGTACATAGTTTTGCTACAAACAACATTATGGAGATCAGGTATGTCACTCAGTTATAACAAACTTATGTTTCAAAAATTACATTACTAATACAGAGCAAACCAGATGAACGGCCCTCGTTTTGGAGCGGTTGAACTGTCATTATGTTTTTCAACTAAGAAGCATAAACCATACATTCAGAGCTGCAACAGGTATTCATGTGCAGAGTCCCACAGGCCAGCAGGTACAACAAACCTTTTGTGTATATCTGAACACAAGCCAAAATGTCTGCCTTTGTATTGAACAAACCTGTTTTTTACTGATAACAAAGCCCCAAGTCGTGAAACCTTGCAGTCAAGCCTGTGACTAACAGCTGTTGCTGCTGCTCTCAAGGATAGACAGATGCAGGGCTAGCTTTTCTACATCACAACTTGCGCAAAGAAGACAAACTATATTGTACCAGTTTTACATAACTTATAGACCCATGCATACACTGTATAAAACATCTTCTTTGTATTGCTTTAAGTTTAAACACGGCAAGATTCGAGGGGGGGATTTTTACAGAGAGAAAAAAAAATACTTTTCATTCCTCAGTTAAACATGCTATTTATTTTATCTTAAACAACCAAATACCAAGTAAAGCATAAGATGAGAGAATTTATTTAAACAGAAAATTANGCGAACACATTTTGTGCATAAAAACCTTAGGAGTAAGGCAATACGTGATATAATGAAGAGGGACAGGGAGGTATATTGGTATCTCAAATGTTCTTATAATTAGTGGGAGCTGACATTATGGTAACTATGGTTATGGGGAATATAAACATGACCACAGAAATCAGTAAAACACTGGCACCCAGTGGTCAATATAAAGATATCTGGCCTCAAAGATGTGCTTTTTTTTATCTCCACCAAGTATATGAGAAATGGGTAAGAACTCTCGTAAGCTTTTTTATGTAAAAGTGTAAATAGGCTGAAAGTTATAAAAATCATATTTATTAATTTATTATTCATTTATTAATCTGTTATAGTTCGTGGTAAGCTTTTGCTATAAATGTCTAAAATAGTATTTGTAGCATCAATGTTAAGTTATAACGCGTTCAGATTGCCTGCGGCTTCCAGCAAAAAGTATCACAAGGAAACGCCGGCTTCACAGTGAAGTCGGCGTCCTGCGAGAAGAGGAGGGAACCTAAAAAGACTGCGATCGTAACGATCACATGTCTTTTTAGGCCAATCGCCTCCCTTCATATGCGCTGGAGCATGCCGGCTCCAGAGCATTCAGTTTGCCTTAAGAAAGGCGGCGAGCCGCCGAAACCCTTCCAAAGCCGCCGATCTTAAGGCGCCGTTTTCAAAAGGCATCGGTCAGATTGCCTTGAAACAGCGCCTTTTCCACTAGAGGCGTCGTTTTCGCTGAAAACAACGCCGTTCTTTGGCAATCTGAACGGGGTATTAGACAGGCTTGCACTTTATTTAGTAATTGCATTTTCTGCACTTATTTAATAAAATCTGTTTCTGATACATTATATTTGCTTATGCTACATAATAGCAGTGTAGTTAATTTAAAGATTTATGTTACTGCTGCCTCAGTAAGGGTGAACACTGTCATGATGGCAAATAGAATATGCACCATAACTNATGGCAGTGCATGAACAGTGATGAAATTGCAGGATAGCTGACTGTAAAAGATCTCATAATGCANACATTTGCATCTACAACAGAGCACATGTCAACTATGATAATAATTAGATTACTGTTAACATGGCATAACTTCAACCATCTGTGTAGTCTAGCTTTTATATTAGCTCTTTATTTGGGATTTAGGAACGGATTCAGAGTGCGGGCACAAGGTCCTCTTAACTTAGAGCTACGCAAAAACGCAGCCAGAGCCTTTGCAAATATATGAATGCAGCAATCGCAACTACTGCCGGCTTTTATGAATGTATTATAATAAAAAAAAATGTTAAAAATAAAAAAACACATTCATTCTTTTTTCAAACATTAATATTTTTATTGTTTAAATCTTTTTTTTTTTACTTTTTTTTACACTTAATGAGGCAGGTAATTGTCCGCAGGACATTACCTGCTTCTATGCGGCTGCGCACAGTTTACACCATGTCTGCACATGGTGTAGGCTGCGCTAGCAATTAGCATGGCTGAGCCCTGCTAAAAGCATTATGTAAATGAGACCAAATAACCAAAGGCACAAAATAATTTTTTTTTTTTTAAATTGAGAAAAACCTGCAAGCTGTGTATCCTTCATATTTATGTCAGGTTATTAATCAAGTCCCACCTGAAACAATCTATTAAATTGATTNTAATCACTGGGCCTCTAAAGTGAAGCCTTGTACAATCTGCATTTCATTTTAGGAAATTAGTTGCCTGATTGACTCTCAGGAGACAGTCACTGTCATTGCCTCTCTGTCAATTCTTGAGATGGGGTGTCACAACAATCAAATTCATATAAATTTAAATGCAAAAATCATATTTTATTCATTTCCTGACTAAGAANCTGGATACTATGGCAAACAAAATGCTTAAGAATTTGTTGTAAACACCACTGCACATTTTAGTCATAAAGTGACACAACAAAAGAAAGTCTACAGGATTTACTGCACCCGGAAAACAAATTGTTGTTATCCAAGTTCACAAAAATGAATGATAATAATAAGTCTATTGATAGAGTAGAAATTCGTTCATTGCATNTTTAACACTCAGGGGCTGACCCAGAGTTGTGATCAAAACGAAAAAAATTCAAATCTGCACCTTGTTGAAGTTAGGCAGAAGCAAATTCAAAATGTGTGAGCAGAATGAGGTAAAAGTGAGCATTTCAAAGTTCAACTCTAAATATAAATCTATACTGTATATATGTGTATTAATCCAAATCAACCAGTCTTTCCCCTGGAATTACATTTTAAAAACAATGAATATATTAATGGTTTTCCTACTCTATGGACATATTTTTTGAAAGTTTCCTGTAACCTCATGCCCTCCACATTTAGTACACGGTACATTTACTGCATTGCATACCTTTATGTTTTTGTTGATGTGTTGCATATTTTGGACCCAAGTTTTAGGATATCCATCTCTGTATTCATTTTCAGGCCCTTGTTCTATCATAGCTACCTTGCAATGATTATCTATGTTCTCTATCTGTTATGTGCACTATTCTGTGATGTATTGTACCTTATCTGCTAAAATAAACATACTAAAAAAATACAGTTAGCATAACAATTTCATAAGCCAAATGACTACAACTAGTTCAAATCTGTAAATACAAATGTCTACTTCCTGTAACATCTGTTAGTATAAATCAACACATGATGCACATTGCTGTTATTAAATGTATATATTAAATGTTTACTAGATTTTAAACAAAAAAAATCTTTCACATATTATAAAATAATTACCAAATAAAGTAAAAAAAAAAAAAAAGCATCTTATTTTGAATTCTAAAAGGTTAACCTAAAATGAATCAACTATAATGGGTTAAATTAACATCTTTCTTTTCTGCTTATAGCCAGATGGGGTGCTGCTACGCACAAATGCTACTTTCTCCTGTATTATCTGTACACATTCCATTTGAATCCAATTTCCTTTTATTACCTCTGCCCAGGTCAGGGATGAATAGCTGTCAGATTCGCAGTGGAATAAAAAGAAAGAGGGAAAAAAACCTCTTCCTGAGGCAGCTATTTCCATTCAAACAGACACATGGCTAATCTGCATATGTGAAGGTCACAATAATCCAGTGGAAGAGGTTAAGTCTGAAACAGCTGCCATTGAAAATAAATAGGAAAATTGATGAATGAGGAAGCTCAGACTCTGCATCTTTAGCTGGGTGGCTGGCAAGAGGAAATTTAAGGGCATATATTCTAATTCTAATATATTCTAAATATAAATATGCAGGATGTACATTTTATACAGGAAACAAAACAAAATGTATATTATATGTATAGTTGACTGAATGCATGAATGCATGTGATAACATTTCTGTTACCATTTTCTCACACTACACATGCACATCTTGTTTTGTTTAGCACAACCTGAAAAATACAACCAGCGTGTTGCAAATCAATAATATTGCAGATTAATCATCATAACATTAAGTTTTACAAATGCTTACCGAACCTTAAAAGAAAGATCTTCCTCCCAAGCATGTTCTTTGGTATAATTTCCTAAGCAAAGATATGTACAGACCTCCCTGGTTTTAGAATCATTTTGACCCCCCCCCCCTTCCAAAAAAAAAACACACAGATTATTAAGATAGCATGGGTCCTATAAGGAAACACATTCAAACATAAATGTTTAAAAGGTGACTGAAAAGTCTCAGAAAACATTACTTCTTTAGGTTTGGGAATGCTGCAATACTGCAATATAAACATTATATCACAGGAGATTTTTACATATTTCATTTAACTTTTTTTTTTACATCATTGTATTTTGTGTCAAATTAAATTAATGTCAACTGATGGTGGCCCTAAATAACAGAAATTGTAAAAACAACGTCAAGCTTTAATTGCTATTTATTCGTTAAAATAAAAAAACTTGCATCGAACATATGAGAGCACTGGTATCCCAGCATGCTTTATATTAGAGGTCAATTAACCACCCACATATTCCTCCATATTATGCCTCTGGTGGGTCTCTTTACAAATATTGAAAATGTAATAATGTTATGTAAATATAAGAATGATGCAAGGTTATTAAGGGTACTCTATAATCCACCAATAGTTATAAATTCTAAAATCTAAATGAGAAAAAAAGTTATGTATAATATTTATCACACACACCAGAAGGCATAAAAAAACATAAGTCAGATAAATACAAATAAAGAAGGGGTGTTACAGACAAAAAAAAGCNTGGGACAAAAATAATATTGTATTGTAACGAATAACAAATAAAAATCAGTAAAACCATCTCAGANAAGCAGTGTGTAGATACAAAGCATATTGTATAAATAAATTAAAAAATAAAGACAGCAAAACACCCACACATTCAGCCAGAGAAAATGCATAAAGGAAACAACCATAACAGTCAATAAAGATGAAAAACAAAAAGCAAAAAAACTACATCATGCACAAGGACAAAAAGTCAAAGAAAAGTTCAGAAAGCACAGAATAACAAGTTAGGGACTTAAACATCTACATTAAGATAGTTACAGACTGACACAATGTACATATAAAGACACAAAGAAAAGCAATACAACCACAGGCATTTCCATTGTATTGAACGTCACATGCTAGACAAATGCATGCCTATGAAATATCCTGCAGCACTGTGAAATGGTTATTAAAGCAAAATGCATAAAAATGATATAAAATTAAATAAATAAAAAATTATCACGCATAATCAGGAAATACCCAATACCAAAATCTAGATTAAAACCATGTAATAGAAGGCTTAAGGCCACTGATCATCGCTTTAGAGCTAAGTGCACCAAATATCAAAAATTGCATTTAATGTTTGTCACGTGTAATAAACTTGTGTGAATTCNCTGAATAAAAACAAGCTGTTTACGGTGTACTAAGTAAAAGAAAACAAATCCTTACAAATAAATGAAATAAATACACGCAATAAGTATATTCAAGCAGGTAAACAAAAAAGTTAATCCCCAATACCACCAGTATTTTACTGACCATATACTGTATGCTGTAAAAGATACAAATTATCTATTGAAATAACACTTTGCAATGTAGATCTAAAATGGCAGGTCGTTATTGTCTATATTATATTGTGTCTTCTTCTATATTGTGACATGTATAATAATGATAAACATGATACACAATATTTATTGATATCAGATACTGGTATTTCGAGGAAGCTATGTTGTTTCAAGAAATCTGTAAATTACTAATACATTAAAAAATGACATATACACACATACAAGGAGAGACATCATCAATGCAGTTCGCTTAAATGGCTGAAGCTCTTGCTTGTGGAAATGNTACTGAAGTGCAATGTCAAATAATATACACCACAACCATGCAATATTGACTACCACTTAAATACTCCCACAATGCACATATTACACAAAGATAGTACAATGTGAATGTAAAGAATAAATGAGGATCGCTGTAACTGTATTCGCATTAGCTCTTATACACTGCAGTGGGGGGCACTTTTTCAATAATACAAGTATTTTAATTACCATCACTGTTTTTACACAGTACACCAAAATAATTGTCATCTCACATTCTATTTGTTTATTAGTAAGCAATTTTGTGGCCCAATGGTTTAATATAACCTGTCCTGGATCTTCGAAACGTGCACAAGGGCTGTGGAAATGTAATGGTGTATCCATGACATTCATATTTAAGGCGATTTATACACAAACCTAGAAAATCNTCCTAAAAATGACTAAATTAATAGAAACCCAAGAAACAAGGCCTGTGACATTGTAACAGAACAGGCACCTGCAATGCAAAGTTGCAATGATCATTTGTTCCTTTCATTTTAAAAGAAACATTTTTGTTTGTTTTTCGTCTAAAGATCTAGCTAGTTCTAGAACCCTGTGCTGTCCCTACAGTATGATAATAGTAACAAAAATAGTAGCTCTAACCACATAGAGATAGCATGCAATAGGCCTTGTAAACAGAAGTAATACACAATATTTTAATAGAAAATTCACATTAAAACCTAAGAAATATAAACATACAGACACTCAGTACTTGGATCATACTGATTACATATACATCAGAAATATGTGAAACAGTGCAAATGATTTATGAAATCCAGTGCTTTTTCCTATGACAGCCCCACCCTAAGCACCATATGATACATTAGAATATGGAGTCCAATAAGATACATCATAAAATAAGAATTCTATAAAAATTGCAAACAATACTATTCTTATATGAAGGAGGCGATGATTGAAAAGTCATCTCGCAAAAGAGCACACAGGAACAATTGTACAGACACAAGGAGCAGATCATTGCCTTCTCTATATAATAAACCTGCGCCTGATAAAAGAGGATATTTTAGCTGGAAGGCTGCAAGCGTATCCGTTGCTTCAGCCGCCCTGCTATTATTATTTGTGCCAAAGAATATTTGTGACTGGAGTGTTCAGCAATTCTATTTACATCAGCAGCGCTAAATGCCCAATGGTGAGAGGGGAGCCAATCAGATGGCAGATTAGATGTCAACTCAGAGGCAGCTGTCTGGAGACTATTACAGCCAGTTTACCTCCACAATTCAAATTCCAAACCTTGCAAAGGGAGATCAAGCTAGCAAGCAGCAGATTAGTGATCCAGCTCAGGGTTTGTCCCACTGCAGCTACCAATCTATTCAAATCCAAACAAAAGCCATTAAAATATCATTCCCCAATGCATATTAACCCTGCGTATTCAATCATCACACTGATATGACTTTTACATGCAATAGAAAGCGGAAAGCAGAAAGAAGGGAAGCCATTCTCTACGCCTCGACCAAGACATGGATAAATAAATAAATAAACACACCCTCCATCTTTCCCAGAAATATGAGTGCAAGAGAAAATATAGATCCATAATCAAATAACAACAGATAATTCGCTTTGGTTTGTGCATACATACATACATACATGTACATATATGTATATACAGTACAATTAGGATGTGTAAAAACTGCTGCAAATGACATTTCAGATTAACTCTAATGAGATGCCATATTATGGTAACAATGAAACAACTGGTGTATACAGAAGCAAAGTTTTGTCTGGGTATGATTGTGTAAGCCTGTTATGTGCGAAATCCAGACAAAAGATCATGGAAACAAGAAGTGTATATACCCCTGCAGGACATATAGAAGCCATGTTCTCCCAGTGCTTGGGACCCCAGTGCTTGGGGTGTGGGTACGATGTGGAGCCTTTATTTCTGTCTGTTAATCTAGAAAATCTGCTCTCACACCACACAAATGCAAAATCCTCCCCCAGCAGGCTGTGAAATGGCTGCAGCCCTTTATAAGGAAATGAGAAGTACATGGGACATGCAGCAACAAAGCTCCAGCCTGCTGGGGATCCACATATGTTACAAGAGGGTGCTTTACCTGGGCTCTGCTGCTGGCTGCTCCAGTGCTCCCAGGACTCATAGCTGGGTGATTTCTTTGTTGTACTCCCCAGCCAGTGTTTGCAGATCCATACTGGGACCCCATGTCTTTGCCCATCCCTATGCCCCCTGGCTGCTGACTCCCTTGTGTGCTTGTTGTCTGCTGTTGTTGGGGGGCAGTATGGGTATTGTAGTCAGCATAGCTGCCCCCATAACTCCTCATCATGGGGCTGGGAGAGGTTAGGAGCTGATTGAGTGTAGGGGTGGCCCCTGAAGGATGCTGGTTCTGACCCTGATACCGGTGGAAGCCCCCTGCATTGGAAGTACTGGCTGGTTTGTTATGACTGCCACCCCTGTCTCCTATCATTGAGGAGCTCTGTCTTGGGGAGCCGAGTACCCCAAATGCAGAGGCTGTGCTGCCATAGCCCCCCGCCCCTACTCCTGCAGCAGCCGCGGCCCTGCTGTAGCCTTGGTAGTGCTCATACTGACTGCTGCCATAGCCTTCATGGGAGTTCTGCATGGGGTCCATGTTGCTGCTGGGCTCCGCAGTTCCAGAGTGCATTATCCCCATACCAGGGCTTTGTTGTCTGCCATGTTGGTCAAAGAAAGGCCCAGCTCTGTTTGGTGCTGCACTGCCATAATAATTATTCAACTCAGAGGATGAGGAGGAAGAAGATGATGATGATGATGATGATCCACCGTGGCCACTAATATTATTATTATTATTATTGCTGCTGCCTCCTCCCAGCATTGTATGCTCATAGCGACTGCTCATGGGCTCCTCAGCCATGATCTTTCCCTGCAGATCGTCCTCTTCTCCAGCTCTATCCGTCCTCCTAGACTGGGGGTCGCCCTGATTGCCCAGAGCAACGTCCTTATT